>JALDQB020000120.1:0-147713 GCA_024416835.2 Perccottus glenii
AGAATTAAACTGGGTTCATTAAAGAAAAGTTTAGTGAAATTAATCCCAGTTTGAATGAGTTTGTGTCTGAACAAGTCAACCAAGCCCCGGAAACAGCTTGAATAGACTCCAGTCCAACAATAAGAGGCAGAAAATGAATGAGTTCAAATGTTGTTCACTTTATTCATTTATCTTGGAGCATTTACAAAATCCTCTCAGTCTTCTTTACTGTCCTACTCTGAGACAAAGCTCAGAGTAGGACAGTGTTTTATTCATAAATGTCCGTCCTTAAGTAATCCTCGATGGTACAAGTAGGATTGACATCAAATGCATCTAAAATCATCTTGACTGGTGAGTTGGTTCCCAGCTCTAATATTCTCCATGGTCTGCTCTAAAAGACAGGCTTATAAAGGGTTCATTAAAAGGTGACTGTTGGGTAGAGCACACTGAAGAAGACCGATGGTCCAGACTAAAATAGGTCACTGTTTGGAGACGACATATTTAAAAGTGTATAAAACTGTCCTGGACTCCTCTGTAGCAGGGCATGGACTTAAGTCTTTGACAAAAAAAGTGAGAATAAAATGTGGCTTAACTACGCCACCTAGTGTTGGGCCTAGGACCCATTAAGACCACAGGTTAAATATTGGACAGGGGTTACTATTGAAAAGTAAGGTTAAAACACAAAAATGATAGTTGCTATTAAAATGTCTAAAATACATATTGTTTAAGAAGGGCACAGGGTAAAAATGCACCTGAAACCAGAGTCCATGTGCTTCTCTTCACGGCACTCGACCCACGTCGTCACAAGCCGCTCCTGCCAGAGGAGTAATACAGTTCACCCAAAACCAAGCCTGCTGTCCTTTTGTAGGCTACTGTCAGGACACTGACTTAGAACCCTGAGCCATTTACTGCTGGGCGGTTCCAGGAAGTGGCATGTAAGAAACACAAACAAAATACAGACTGAAAATGTCTGCATGGAAACACTAAAAATCACAACAAATCAATTAACACAGCAAAGTCATTGAACTGGACATGTAAATATTAAAAGTCTGTCTGTCCTCTGACTGGAGCCTCCTGTGGGGTTTGGGAGTATTTGAGTTTTCCTCTGAACCTGCTGGAGGCTCTAGGGACAGTCTCGGAGGTGTTCAGTCTGTAAGGCCCTCTGAGGAAACTGAGATACAGAGCTGTTCAAAACTAATTCAATGGGAAAGTGTTTAAACTGTTACTAAGTGGCAACAATGAACACACTTATCATGCATTTCATTTTTGTCCATAAATCTCTTTTAGCACTCCAGGTCTGCTCAACTCTCCAGTAGTTTGTCATTGTCAGGATTTGAACTCTTTAAAGTCCAGTTTGAAAATATGAAAACAAACCTAATTGTCCAAAAAGGCTCTTTAAAGAATGTCAAAGATGATCAACTTGTTTCTTTTGAGTATTAGATCCTCCCTGTGAACAAAACATATCCCACTGACATCACTTCAAACCACTTTTTCATCTCACTGCCATTAAACTATAAAACCATGCATTCTGTAATGTCAGCATTATTTTGAAGAAAAGTAGACATTTTTCTTTTTTACTGGCTTCAGCTGTTTCTCTGTTGTAGGCCCTGCATGAAACTCATGTATTCTACCAGGGGCCAAGGCAGTGAGGTTAAAAATGTTAGACATCGACGTTTGTAAGGTGTCTGCTCCAGTTAAAGTGTCTCATTTGCAGATGACAACTCTGTTTTGAGATGATTAAATATGGAACAGCTTCTGGACACAGTGGAAGCAGAAATGAAAACAAAAATACAATTTCCAGATCAGAATTGAAACGGCTGAACTAGAAATGGTGAAACTCTGTTTTTAGGCGTCATTGACCTCGAGCTCAGTTGGAAATCACACAAAACCTACATAAAGTCAAATATTTCAGAAACTCGAGCTGTCCTGTCCAAAATGAAACACAATCTTGTTTCAAAGGCCTTGAACTGTTGTACCAGTCTCTAACAGTAGCATATGTGACATGTAGAGCTCTAGGAAATGTTCATTAATAAAACTATCTGTTATTCTGCTAAAACTGCAAGAATAAAAATAAGAGATTATCACCCAAACTATTCATAAACTCTAACCTATTGAAATGTGAGGACTTAGTAGAATTTAAAACAGACAAAATAAAGTTTAAAAAAGGTCCAGACAGTGTCCAGAAGCTGCTTCAGATGAACTCTGATGAGTTGAGAGGAACACTCATTCAGTAAACCACTTCAGACCCAACGAGAACAGACCTGTCTGTTCAGGGTTAAACTCTTCAGTCCTGCTTTAGCTTTGCTTTAGTCCTGACTATGCTCCAGGTTTAGATTGCTTTATCCCTGGGTCAAGACACTGTTTGATCTTTATTTAGCCCTGATTTTACTTCTAGCTTTGGTCTTAATTTGGCCCTGGTTTGGTCTTGAGTTTAGACCTGGTTTAGCTCTAGTTTGGCCCTGACAGGACTGGGACAGAAGTGTGTTACTGTCCCGCCCTGATCACATGACCAAAGAATAAACAGACCCTTTTAGATAAAGTTGGACTTTATCAATCAATCCAAGAAACTTCTCAAGTCCAGGTTCAGAATTAAGACCAGGACCAAACATTTAGAGAATCAGAAGGGTTTGTATCATAAAATAAAGAGGAAACAACCCTTTTAGGGTTGATTATATGACTAATCTCGAAAAGCCTCTGTCAAACTGAGCATTTTTTGCCGTCGCTGACAAATGAAGTTTTACATCAGGGGCTGCAAAGTGTGACAGGATCAAAGACAGCCACGATAATATCTCACGATAATAAAACCAAAGAATGTCGAACAAATCAAAATAAAACTGTCCTGACTTTGACTAGAGTAAGCTGTCACTGTAACAGCTCAACAGGAGCAAAAATGCCTTATTATTATTGACACACACTCAGCCTGTAAGTCTAAACTCAGGGTAAACAAACAGATCCAATCAGAGAAGCACAAAGCTGACATGGCAGGACTGTAGCATACACATGATAACACACATATTATACTCTCCATCCTTTCCCAGGTGAACAAAAAGAATACATACAGTGTTATTGGATCTGGGGTCTTTGTCTCCTCTTGTGGCAGCCTTTTGTACATGTTGGGGAAGAACACCTGGGCGGAGCGCTGGCCCTCGTCTGAAGAGTTCTCCAGTAACCCCAGTCTGAAAAACAACTGTGACAGTCTGAGCGCCATGGCCGAGCTGTCCAACAACGCCTGCCGACTTCAAGGACGGACATTTATGAATAAAACACTGTCCTACTCTGAGCTTTGTCTCAGAGGAGGACAGTAAAGGAGAAGACTGAGAGGATTTTTAAATGCTCTGTGACAAATGAATAAACTGATTCTACCTCTTATTGTGGGTCTGGAGTCTGTCCAAACTGTTAATGCACTCACTTTAACACTTTAAACCTTGTTAAAGTCATTTTGAAGCAGCCTTTGTTTAGTTTCAAAATCCTTCAAAAAAAAAAAAAAAAGAATGAATATGTGTCTTAAATTTGAATTGCGGGAGCAAATTTATAAAGATAATATAAATTTATAGATATTTGGGCCATAAGCTCACATATAAAAGAAAACAATGTTACCAGAACCTGGGAAAAGAAAAGAAACAATTATATATTTTTTCTGGTTTGGTTCTGATGTATTATTGAAGACAGTGGATTCAAAACAACCATTGTTTGGATTCACGAGGAATGTTTCAACACAAGATAACATTCTATGTGAGTCAAGGTAACAGGGGACTCACAGCACCATCCTTTATGCTCACTTCCCGGAGCTAGAGATGTTTGGTTTTTGTTATCTGGTGTTTTTTTAAGAGCTGGAGTTTAGCTCCTCAGACCTGGTGGGAGCCTTTACATTAAACAAACTTTTTAAAGTTGAAAAGTGTAGTTAGAAATGTCAGTGACAGAAACAGTCTGCACTGAACTGATGTGTTAAATATAGTTTATGATACTTAATTATGAAAACTGTTTGACCTTCAGACAGGTCTGTTGTTACAAATATAGTCCACATGTGAGTTTTATTGAATCTATGGAACATGATTTGGTAAACTAAACAACAAATGAATAGGATTGAATATGTTTTTTGAGAAAAATTGTCAAAGGAATTTGGAAAACTGAAGTGAACATGGTTTTCAAAATGGTATTTTATAATCAAGGTTATACCTAACACTAAAATAGATGCTGACGAGTGTCATCTAAACGATAAAGATTTAAACTGTAATGTAAATTTGTAATCTGGTGATTGAAAACATATCTATTTGTTAAAACTGTTAAAACGATCTTGGAGGATTGTAATGAGGTTTTATTTGAAAAAAATAAAGTTAATGAGAAATAAGTAATAAAAAGGTAAAATGTTAAAGGTTAAGAACATATTCCAAGTTGCTCGCTGAGTTTTAATCAATGTTTGTTTGTGAGTTTAAATTTTTTGAGGACTAATACAATGGTCTGTCCTTTTGAACATAATTGAATTTTATTTGGCCAAACTTTAGAGGTGTTCATGGAGAACACTGAATAAAATCTTTGGAACATAAAGATAAAAAGTTTAAATGTTACCTTTAGCATTGTTTTAAATGAACAGTAATGATTATTACTGAGTGCATTTTGGTGAATCTAAATAAACACGAGATTTTACATACTTGATTTTACACTTGATTCTTAACTTTATGTAGAATCTGAATGCAAAGTAATGGAAATAAAATTAGTGATGGATAAAATGTTTTGAATATGTTATGTTAAAATTAATATGAAAAACCAAAATCAAAATGGTTTATTGTATTTATTGAGCTGGTCTGACCCAAGAGTTTTTAAATGTAATGTCTTTCTAAAGAAATTAATTTGAATTAAATTGAACAATATTGTGAGAATATTCTAATTAGATTGTGAATTTTAAAGAATTTGGCTAAACGTTAGTGACAATAGATCATAAGAAACTAGTTTAAAAGTATTTATGTTAAAGTTAAAGACCTAAAGCTAAATGTCTCGCAAAGTACCACATCTATTAAATGATGATGTCTCATCCTGACAGACCCAAGTGGTTTAAAGTGTGATGGTCACTTGCTAAGCCTGACAGCAGGACAGTGTCTTCTGGCATCTACTGTCCTGACAGTGTCCTGACAGTGTCCTGACAGTGTCCTGACAGTGTCCTGACAGTGTCCTGACAGAGTCCTGACAGCGTCCTGACAGAGTCCTGACAGTGTCCTGAGAGTGTCCTGAGAGTGTCCTGACAGAGTCCTGACAGTGTCCTGAGAGTGTCCTGACAGTGTCCTGACAGAGTCCTGACAGTGTCCTGAGAGTGTCCTGAGAGTGTCCTGACAGTGTCCTGACAGTGTCCTGAGAGTGTCCTGACAGTGTCCTGAGAGTGTCCTGACAGAGTCCTGACAGTGTCCTGAGAGTGTCCTGAGAGTGTCCTGAGAGTGTCCTGACAGAGTCCTGACAGTGTCCTGAGAGTGTCCTGAGAGTGTCCTGAGAGTGTCCTGACAGTGTCCTGACAGTGTCCTGAGAGTGTCCTGACAGTGTCCTGACAGTGTCCAGACAGAGTCCTGAGAGTGTCCTGACAGAAGAGTGTCCCCGAGAGTGTCCCGACAGTGTCCCGAGAGTGTCCCGACAGTGTCCTGACAGTGTCCCGACAGTGTCCTGAGAGTGTCCTGACAGTGTCCTGACAGTGTCCTGAGAGTGTCCTGAGAGTGTCCTGAGAGTGTCCTGAGAGTGTCCTGAGAGTGTCCTGACAGTGTCCAGTGTCTTTATTATTTCAGAGGAAGACAGAAGCTACATTTATATGCTGTATATTTATTTACTAAGGACATTTATTTATATTAGTTTGTGTTTAATTATAGTGTGGGTAATGAACAAAATAGAATAGAACTTTACTTTATTGTTCACTAAAGTGGAATGTTTCCTTCAGCTCACCAGTACATGAGACAGATTATACACAAATATACAACATAAAGCAGAGTCAGTCATAAAGACATGGGACAAATAACTTTTTAAAGACAGCTTTAGTTGTCAGTACGACTCCAGCGCTGACCAGAGACAAGAGCTCACATAATAACAGTAAGAGTAGCCTCAACTGTTTTATTCTCATTGGACTGAACCATATTATATTGCGATTATTGCAGGTAACTCAGTTACAAGTTTTAAAAGAATACTGTCCACGCCAGTATTTCTTCTGTAGTATTTCTTGATTTAAAGGCTGTTTCTCGTGTTACACAAGTTAAACGGAGATCGTTTCTGAATCAACTGGTGACATATACACTGTATATCAGTGGCGGATACAGAACGTCATTAATAGGTGGGCCTGGTGAATATACGGTTGGGACGTATATTAGGTATACGGTATACTACCTGTACACATAGCAACTGGATAGCTCAGTTGGTAAGCAGTAGGCTTTACATTTAGTGTACCCAGGTTCGAATCTACCTTGGGACACTATGTATATTAGTTGTTTTCCACGTTTTTTGTAATTTATTGATCATGGCATGCTGTCTTATATTTTCCAGTTTTCAGCTCAGTAACCTCAGTTTTGCATATAAGGCTAGCCTTAATTTAAACCCCATTTGGCTGCTGCATTCCCAGTGTTAGCAAACGCTAACGCTAAGTCTGTTAACATGAATATTGCAAGCCTCCAAGCACAGCGGTCTCACTTTAAGTCCTACCTGTTGCTTTTCACTATCCACTTGTTTATCAGCTGTCCCATAGCTTGACACCATCTCCTGCATCTCCTTTTCCCTCTTTCTTTATTTTTTTTGTTTTATCCATCTTTTAAAGACAACTGTGTGCATACTGTGACAACTAACACATAACGTTACCTGCTCGCTCAGCGCTCACGGCGCCCCCGCCGGCCACGCCCACTCGTGATATTATATTAATTCTATTTATGGAATCTAATGAAGGCGTCTATTGGAGCCTGTTAGTCCTATAAAATGTTATAGTATTGAGGAAATACTGATACTGCTGCATACCCCTTTTGCGCCACTGGGTGCAGTGCAGAGATCGTTTCTGTACCGAGTCTATTTCTGATGTGCTGCACGCACTGAATTAAGATGTTTTTATTAATCTGATTGGGTGGGCCACCAGCCCACCCGTAAATCCGCGCCTGCTGTATATAGACACTACGTTGTAAAAATAATCACATCCATGTCATTTAAGACAAAATAATACCTATACTTCGTGGTGACCGGGACAAGCGTCAAGAGTGAGTCATAGACGGATGTAATAGAGGGAATTCGGTCTTTTTTCAAAATAAAACATCGTTCAGACTCAGATAATAAATACAACGGAAATAATGTTGGTTATTTATTCTTTCTCTGCGGGCCGGTACCAAATGACCCACGGACCGATACCGGTGCTCTAAAACACGACTGTTTTAAAATGTGGTCTCACTCTCAAACAGACAAAAACACGGACAAACCTGGATTGTTGCATGCGGCACCTGGATTGTTGCATGCGGCGTCCGCAGTTAAGGAGTTAACTTTTCAGGAGCGGCTCATACGTCACAGTCTCTGTCTCTGTGTAAACACGAAGACTCGCTCACAGCAAAACTCTTTGTCAGCCTCCCGCTGCAGAGTCACAGTCTCGTCTGGGACAACGCCTGCAACAATCCAGGTTTGTCCGTGTCTTTGTCTGTTTGTGAGTGTGACCACATTTTAAAAGGGTCGTGTTTTAGAGGCTTTGTTGCAGAAAAGTGTAAATGTAGTCAACGAAGAAACTGGCGGAGCTAATCCCGTCTTCACTAGCGTTACACGTCTATGGAGTAATCCATGTTCAAAATGACTACATCTGCAGAGTTTGAGCTGCTTTGAAAAACAGAAGCGCCGGGATCATAAACCGTGTGACGGATCAACTGGCGAAGATGTAAATCTTTTTCAGCAGGTCTGACTTCTATACGCCTGAACAAACGCAGAGTCTTGAGATGTCTTCGCAAAGTTGTCAAACTAATTATTAAACCGCCTATAGAACTTAGAGACTGCAAAATCTCCCAATGCCATAAGCCTATTCTAAAATAAAATGGATTAAATTGAATATGCGAGACATAATACAGGTAGGCTAGAAGACAGGTAGCATAGTGTATGGGAAATGGGAGCAAATTGATGGCGTGATCAACATGGTAACTATTGTCATAATAAAAATACTTATTTTACTCTTTAAAACAGAAACTTTTCTCATAAAAACAGAAACTTTTCTCGTAAAAACAAGATTTATTTTACTTGTAAAACAGGATTTATTTTACTCAAAAACAGGATTTATTTACTTGTGAAAACAGAAACTCTTCTCGTAAAAACAGAAACAGGAATAATTTTAATTTATGAAAACAGAAACTTTTCTCGTGAAAACAGAAACTTTTTTCATTCAAGTGAATGCAATAAGCTTCCGTACTATTCTATTTTGTTCGATTCACACTATAATTAAGGACAAACTCATATAAATAGATGACCTAAGAGAATAAATAAATAGTATAAAAATGTAGCTTATGTCTCTCTGTGAAATAATAAAACATTCTTCTTTATAGTTTGTAAAACCCCATAATGATGAAATTTGAATGTTTGCTTCTGTTATGTTTCTTCCCTTGACCTTTGACATTAGAGCCTTTGGTATTGTTCACTTGTGAGGTCTGTGTTGGATGTAAGAACTTCCACATGCCTTAGACATTATGAGTTTACATTTATTCATGAGTTTACATTTGTTCTTTACCATTAACCTCAAGAAAAATACCGTATTTTTCGCACCATAAGACGACCCGACCATTACAAGACGCACCTGGTTTTTAGAGGAGAAAAATACGAAAAAAAGTATAACAGAATAATATTTGAATTATATGACTGGAGTGAAGGGCATGCGCACTGCTGTGTACTGTAACACCGCCTACTACATGCAATCCTCCAATAGCATACGGCGGTGACACAGTACAGCAGCGCCTTCCTGTACACATTGGCTTCCGTAAGGAAGGTGAGGGAGGACCGCTGCCGCTCTGCCACTACGGGCAAGGCGACACGGGGCGCTGCCACTCTGCCAGTATCTCAGTGGACTACTGAGAAGCCTGGACACGGGGCCGGGGAGGGATGATGCAGTTTCCAGGGACACGGAAGCTAGCGCGAGTTGCAAAGCGGCAGCGGGTCCTCTCACCCGCTGCCGCTCTGCAACTCGTCTTATGTTGCAGAGCGGCAGCCTGCGGACCATAAGACGCAGGCACTTTTTTCCTCCACTATTTGGTGAAGAAAAAGTGTGTCTTATGGTGCGAAAAATCGGTACATTTATCCATTAGTTCTCTTTAAAAAGGCAACTCCACAACATTAAACTGGTTCTGACTTTTTACAGAACATTTATACATTTAACAGTGGCACTTTAAAGGCTGGAAACAGAACAGAAATTACTATAAAACCAATATTTATTAACGTCAATATGAACCACTTGCACGTGGCAGAGTGGTTAGCACTCCTGCCTCACAGCAAGAAGGTCGTGAGTTCAAAACCCGGCCGACCCAAACATTCTCGGCCGACTCCGGTCTTTCTGTGAGGAGTCTGCATGTCCTCCACGTGTTATCGTGGGTTCTCTCCGGTACTCCGGCTTCCTCCCACCGTCCAAAGACATGCATGTATAGGTTAATTGGCAAATCTAATTGCCAGAAGAAGTCTTGCTGTAGCAGCAAGTGACCATCACACTTTAAACCACTTGGGTCTTGTAGATGAGAGCAGTCATTTGATAGATGTGGTAGGCTACTTTGCCGAGACAAAGCACAGTGACAAACTGTAGAGAAAACCGGTTTCTATTTACGTAGAAAATGCGCTGTCCAAGAGTCAGAATGCCGCTTGTTCTAAACACAACGTTTACTCCTAGACCAGAGTTTCCGCTAGAAAAAAAATGGTGCCGGTCAAAGTGACCGGCAGAGGTTTCGTTTTCTGGACATTTTTTTTGTTACCATCAACTACCTCACATCTTAGCCATGGGAACTTGTCACTCCATTCCGACCAATACGCCCTACACTTCGGCTTTTTCTCCGGACAGCTCCGGAGCTGTCTGGCTCTGGACATCTGAGGCTTCAGGCGTTCCTGATTCAGTATCCTCCTTCGCGTCTGGCCTCTGAAAAAAACTTTTAAGGCTAGTCTGCCTGGGCCTGGCCATATTTGAAACGTCTCTCAATAGCAGTGGTGGACAGTAACAAAGTAAATGTAATTCGTTACTGTACTTAAGTAGTTTTTTCCAGTATCTGTACTTTACTAAGTATTTCCATTAAGGGATACTTTTTACTTTAACTTCACTACATTTCAACGTCAAATATCTTACTTTTTACTCAAGTACATTTTGCAAAATTAATCGTTCCTTGTGTTTCCGTTAAATATTTTTGTAGAAGAAGACCTCAAAGACCCGTCTCAGTGGGAGTGTCAGGACCGGCTCAATAGAAGCCTCATTCTCTGAGCTGATAAACATGAAAATAACAAATAAAAAATACACCTGTGATAAAGTTTTGGTATTAGTAATGGCTGACTCTGATTCTGAGGAGAACATCTACCTTTAGAGTCTTTTCAGCCGAGTGAAAGTGAGACTGAGCGAGTGAGTGCGTGTGTAACTTGGACAGCGGCGCGCTGCTCGTGCCTTTCTCAGCGTCTCTCATAAAGCACACGCTGTTTTTCCCACATTTTACCAAACATCAGTGAAAGAAACGGGAGGAAAACTAGTCGCTCTGGCCGCGGTAGTGAAGGGAGGTTGGAAAGGGAAGCCGTGAGCACGTAGCACCTGCAGCTTTACCTTTAGCACCTGCTGCTTTACCTTTAGCACCTGCAGCTTTACCTTTAGCACAGGTGATAGAAGCCGGGCGCGTGTACTGCAGTGGCAGCGTAGTGACGTGGGGAAATAATGCGGCTTCTATTGACAGCTGTTTGGGACAAATCGTGTTGGTCATCCTGACACTTTACCCAGTCGAGGAGGGAGAGGCAGGGGTAAACATAGTCAGTGAGAATGCACTAATCAAAGCAGCGATAGTAATAAAAGTGATGGCTGTGTGCTGTGCTTTATGAGAGGTCCCACACTCTAAAAAACTACTAACTATGCCACATGGATGGATAAGAAAAGATAAAGCAACTGCAACCACACACATACAGTACATGTGTATATTTCTCATAACTATTTGCATACGTTTTACTAGTTATGGTATATTAGAAGTTGTAGTTATTCTTTATTTCAGAAAAAGAAAAAAAACTATTCTAATATGTTCATTAGTGTGTAGGCTATGTACTGAAAAAAACATAACCGCCAATATATAATGTCATGGTTTGCAAATTATATGCAAATTAGATGCTTAAATTTTAGTTACTTAAATACTTTGGGTCATACCTGACATTATTGTAGTTTAGAGTAGAACTCTATCTCTTATCATTTTCAAACCACAGCCTTTTGAAATTTGGATCTCAAAACCTGTATTTTTAAATAATTCCTGGCACCTCAAGGGGGCAAGAGACTGACAAAAATTATAAGGGCATTATAGCCTAGTACTTGGATACTACTTAGTACATTTGAAGGCAAATACTTTTGTACTTTTACTCAAGTGAAAGTTAAAAGGGAGTACTTTTACTTTTACTGAAGTAATATTTTACCTAGTGTATCTGTACTTTAACTCAAGTACTTGGTTTGTGTACTTCTCCACCACTGCTCAATAGTTTGTGGTTTAGGTCTATATTATAGCCGTTAGGCGTGCACTTTATTTGAAATGCAACATGCGATGTTGTTTAAAAACTCAAACGGTCGATTCAGATTGTGTTGGGGGGCGGGGCCGGGATTATTAGGCAGTTTTAATCTGACAATTTGACCGGAGAGATTTAATTTTGTCGGACATTTAATTTTTTTCCCGGCCAATGACCGGTAATTACCGGACAACGGAACCCCTGTCCTAGACCCTTAAAAAAGCCCAACGACATGCAAACAATTCTACTTGAACAGCTCTGTTTTTACTGTTAACCCATCACAAGCTCACACCAAAGTCTAAAACAAGTTGAAATGTCACAGGTAAACTTGGGACTTAGCCACAAGACAAACTGACTTCAGTGCTCCGCTCTCTCCAACAACTGAGCCACATTTAATAAACCTTTACCTTTGTGCCAAAAAGTACACAGGAAAGGTGCAACCATCCCTTACACATGGAACATTTAAATCTGTAGAGAAGAAAAAAAAATGATGGTTCCAAATGTAAGACTTTGCTGTGGGTTTTGAGATATCCCAAGTGCAAAATGAGAATTTACCTTATTCAGCCATTATGTTAGAATCTCACCCAGTGGTTTAATCACCCTGGATAATCCATTTTTCTTACTCATTTATCAACTGTTGCACCTGAGCTCAGAAGTCCACAGGCCCGGCAGAAATCAGACAGGTCATCTGGAACAGTAAAGGCGGTCAAAAAAAACAAAATGTTAGACAAACATGTACCTGATTCTCTGAGCAGGCAGTCTCAGTCTCAGCCTGGCAACCCCCTCCTCACTGACAGGAGCTGGACATCATCCCCTTTAGAATAAATTCTGCAGCTAATACAGGAGAATCATGTTGAAAATTGTCTCACTGTGGAGCTAATAACACAATTAAAGCAGTACCTTGCAAATTAGGACGCTGCATGATGTGGAGTCCTGCTGTCGTGGGGGGGATGCCATTTTCCCAGTGCTGGCCATGTTTTACGCATGAGTGCTCTGGACACAACAACTATTACGTTTTACAGACTAATGCTTATAGTTTACCTCAATGAATAAAATAGAATTTGTGCCATAATTCCTTGTCAAACCCAACACCACTTTACCCACCTTGTTACTTCCTTGCACTTTTTTATTTGTGCGTCGGTGGCACCAAAAGGGTCAATGAAAAGGGCCCTCTTTTCATTTGGATAAATGATCTGAGGAGCATTATTATATCAGTACAATACATGAAACATGGCATTTTAATATATTTCAACTTAACACTAGTGTCCAGTGTTGTCCATCACAGATTGCTCCCAATGCAATGTTGAATTTGGCCAAATCCAGCTACAAAAAAGATGAAATGAGCAAATATATGAAGTATTTAAAGAAGATTTGATGTAGTCCAATAATTGTTACCTTTTTTTTTTTACTTTTTGGAGCATCCCTGCCAGGCCTGTGTCATGGCAAAGCACAATGTAAAGTGCTATATAAATGCACATCATTTAACATTTACCAACCTATTTTTATATGTACTTAATATTTCATTTTTAATATTTTATTTTCGATCATATATATGCTTTGTCTATTGTGTTGCAAATAAATGTTAAGAGTGCTTTACTGATTTTTCTTTTATTGTACTTTAGACAAGAAATTACCAAAATTTGTAAAAAAAATAAAAGTACAGAAAGACCTGAACACATATGAAAGTATGAATGAAATCTATTAAACATATACAGTATTGGTTTACATGTTGCAGTTGTGTCTACATTTGATTTATGCCCTGTGTGAATGTTAAGCACTGTCATATTTGTTAAAGGTAATTCAGAGAGTAGAGGCTCTTGTGACTGAAAGGTAGTTGGAAATTCAAACCTCTGGAAAGGTTGAATTCATTTTAATGTCACAATTGTGTCACAGTGTGTTCCTTCTTATTTACTGACAATGAGCATCTGTCAAATGCAGCAGGTTGATACTTTTACAAACAGGTTGTGGGAGATGCAAGTAAAGCTGAAGCTTCCAAGAAAGTACAGCTGTACTCTCCAACTGTAGTGTAGACTGGACATGATCTGAAATGAGAAGGTAAAAACATACTTTTATTAGGTTTAGCCTACAATTAAGGGTGTAACGATATTAAAACCGAACCGAAAAACCGCGATACCACAGCCGCAGTTCGAACCGCGATACTCGCATGTCGAACCGAACGCGCCCCGCCTCCTGCTGCCCCGGCCCAACGTTCACTTCATTTTGTCACAAAACTATTTTTTTCTTCCTTGACATTTGATTAAATAGTAATTAATGAGTACACTTTTAACAACTAATAAGAGCTGTAGTTTTAATAAATATTATTTTCATATTATTTACTAAATAAAGTGCATGTCACGTGATTTGGGTGATCGATAACACACGGGAGTTTACATACATTACGCACTTCAGGATGGCAACTCCGCGGCATATTGAGATTGAAGACCCACAGGTCACATTTACGTCTCCTGTGTGGGCACATTTTGGTTTGAACCCTGCCCCCACAGCAAACAGAACCGAACCGTGACTCCAAAACCGTGATCTGAACCGAACCGTGGCATTGGTGTATCGTTACACCCCTACCTACAATACAACATAGTTGTTGAAGTCACAGTGAAACTGTTGACTGAAAAAAATCAAATAAAAGACGTTAAAAATGTTGTAACTGTTAAGGCTACGGCTAAGCTATTCTGCGACAAACAGAGACGCGTGTTTAATGGCCATAATTACTTACAAACATTACAGCACATGTTAAGACAAAGTCATTGTAGTAAAACTTCACAATTGTAAAGTCAAGTCAGCTGCAGCTGTCGATGCATCACAAGTTAACCTGAGTTCAACCTAACATCTCTAAAGTAGTGCTTATTGTTTTTGTCTTTTGTATTTAAGATGTCCCTTTTGGTCGTAGACCATAAGAGTTTGGGAACAAAGACCAGTAAATTAAGAATCTTACTGTGGGACTCATCTCCGTCTTCACCATAACAAACCAGTAAATCCAGGGCTTGTAGAAATGAAAATGCCATGTACCTTTCAGACAGGTAGTCTTTAGTAGCCCGACATGCAATTAACTAACCCAAATAACATTTTTATTTTATTTTTTTCATCCAAGACAGGGCACGCAGACGGAGGAAGGTGGGGGTATAATATCCCTATTACATTTTATTAACTATTATGTACATTATACTCAACATGTTGCTAAATAATTATTTTTTTTAACACGTCTGAAGGTTCTGCAAGGTTAAAGCAAAGGAATCTGGACAAGGTTTTAAAGGTGAAGCTGTTTCTTCTATTATCCCAAGAGCCTTTATTTATTTATTTATTTATTTTTTTTAATTGTTGGTGGAACACATTGTTTGAAGAGATGTTGAGAACTTGTGTTAAGGTGATTTTTTTCTCACTTTTACATTTCTGTCTCTTACAGAGAAACAAGGGATCCTTGGTCAGAAGCAAACTCTCATTAAATAAAGAAGCTGACTACAGCAACTGCTTCTATAATGCACACGTGCAACCAGTGTGGGAACAAGTTTACCACTGTGCGGAGTCTCAAAAGACACCAGCGCATCCACACTGGAGAGAAGCCTTACAGCTGTAACCTGTGTGGGAAGACATTTTCACATGCAAGTAGTTTAAAACAACACCAGCGCATCCACACTGGAGAGAAGCCTTACCGCTGTGACCTGTGTGGACAGACATTTTCCCAGGCAGGTCATTTAAAACAACACCAGCGCATCCACACTGGAGAGAAGCCTTACAGCTGTGACCTCTGTGGGAAGACATTTTCACATGCAAGTAGTTTAAAACAACACCAGCGCATCCACACTGGAGAGAAGCCTTACAGCTGTGACCTCTGTGGGAAGACATTTTCACATGCAAGTACTTTAAAAAAACACCAGCTCATCCACACTGGAGAGAAGCCATACAGCTGTGACCTGTGTGGGAAGACATTTTCACATGCAGGTCATTTAAAAGAACACCAGCTCATCCACACTGGAGAGAAGCCTTACAGCTGTGACCTGTGTGGGAAGACATTTTCAGATGCAAGTACTTTGAAAAACACCAGCGCATCCACACTGGAGAAAAGCCATACAGCTGTGACCTGTGTGGGAAGACATTTTCACGGGCAGATAGTTTAAAACAACACCAGCTCATCCACACAGGACACAGACCGTACTACTGTGACCATTGTGGAAAGACATTTAGATATTCAAGTTCTTTTAGGACACATTACTTTGAACACACTCGAGAGTTGGTGATACCATGCGAACTGTGTGGAGAGATATTTTACTCTAAACAGACTTCTTCTCGACACCTAAAGCAACACGCTGAGGTGGAAATGGGGAGGTGTGGACCACAATGAGACTCTGCATCCTGGGATTTTTGTAGGTGTACATTATGCCGGCTTCTCAGCTCCAGGGTCTTGGATGCACGTGTAATGAGCTCACGTGTCAGTCATAGATGTGTATAGGTTTACGTGTATATGCAATGGACAGAGTCTCCCTGAACAATAATTAGATGTAGTGCAAATTGATGTCTTTGTCTAGTTTTGATTAGCATGGTGCCAATAGGAGACACAGCTAAAGACATAAAGTCATAAGTGTATGTGGATAAGCATATGGACTTGAGCAGGAGTGAGAGCATATAATATATAATATACAATTAATATGAAACAAACTCTATAAAAAATTGTTCACTAGCCAAAACATGATGGACATGTTTTACCCGCTCCTGAAGAACTGGGATGGACAGCGCTGTATAAACTGCAGGATCTGTGTGAGAACAGCTCTCAGCATTTCAAATCTGCTCGTACAGAGTAAAGAACAACAAAAGGCTGTAGGGATACAACAATACAGTCTGTCCACGGTTCAATACGTACCTTGGTTTTTGCTCACGGTTTTCAGTTTGGTACAGTACAATCTATGGTGCCAATATTATTTCATTTAATTTTAAACTAGGTGTAGTTATTGTGGGCTGATTTTAAAGATAAGCTGTATTTTCAAAACTGTCTTTATTTTACTAATAAAGCATAAAACACAAAAGTGCATTTAACATTTGAAGTAAACAAGAATTGAATGCTGTGTGCAGTAGGGGGAGGTTGGTGGTTTGATTACCTTTCTCCCCCCAGTTCATACTGTCATTGTGTCCTTGAGTAAGACACTTAACCCCTCCAGTGTTCCAGCTGTAACACTGGTGAATAGATGCTTTATGTAAGCCAAATAAATGTAAATGTAAATGTGGAGTCTAATGATTTATATAATCACATACTGTATACATAGATAGTATAAATATATAAAGATATCCGCCCATTGGTCCCCTATTCACCAATATTGTCATTACGAACGGGCAATAAAATGGCCGTTACATCCGGGCTTTTGGCTTTTAGTCCATAGTAAAAGAATAGTATTTAGATAGCATAAACCAATGTAATACCCCCCAGAGTTGTCATGTAGTAAAAACTTAGCCCTAGAGACTGGAGCCATCTTTTGTACCAGGCTGTAAACATGATTTTTACACTTCTAAAGTCGCCATTGGGTTTCTCCTTATATTTCTGCTTTTGGAGCCTGCCCTCTGGTGGACGGAGGTATATCGCTGTAAAATCACCGTATGGCGGCGCCCTTACACGACGACCATTTAAGAGGTACCATGGGAGAGGCTTGACTGTATATAACTACTTTATTGTTGTGCACAAAAAACAAACAAAAAATACCACCCAGGCACAACATTTCCAAACCAACATTTATATGAGGACCTGATATAATTCTCAAAAGACCGGATTTAAAACAGACTCACGTTTGATTAAACCTCAGTGTCTGAGCTGATGTCCAGCCTCAGAGGCAGCTCTCGTTCTGAACAGACCAGACTTTAGTTTACAGCAGGACATTACAGCACAAGTGGTTTCAATAGCTTCAAGATAAACACATGTATTTTCTCCAAACCACTTTTTTATCTTTTTATTTTATTTTGTATGTAAAAAAATAAATATGGATTTTTTTTTTCCAATAGCTTTCAGGTCATGTGACCTAGTCACTTCTACCTGCCCTGTATTCATAGCACTAGCTTAGTACCATGCACATGTATGAAAAAAAAACTTGTTTTCTACTGATTTTGTTTGGTTTTAGGCACTGCTTGCTTTGTTTTCTATCACACCAACACAATGCATGAGTCTGTTTATTTACAAGATTCTTAAGCCTTATATAATGTTTTATAATGACATTTTATTGTACCCAATTGTTTAAGTCGCACATTTAACATTGAAATAAAAGTTGCCAGGTCACAGTCGGCAGCTGAAGATAAGAGCTGATGAAATGTGGAAACAGGAAGTGGAATGTGTGAATATTTATTTCTGTCAAGTTTTAGTTCTACACAGATGTATAATGGCTTCAGGTTTAAATTTAAAGAGATTTTTGAGTTTACAGTTCCTGTCTACAATAAATATGTCCAACATTTCACTTTTTCAATTTAACAAAAATGTCTGAAAAAACATAATAAATGGTCTTTTTTATTTAACAACACAAGGTAGAAAAAACTAGTCAGTTACAACCCAGCACAGTATACACAGCTAAAGATAGGAAAGATTTATTTATTTTAAAAAGAGAATGAATCAATAGACAGGAAGTAGAATTCAGTGTTTGTCAGTCAGGTGTTGATGGAAGAATCTGCTGATCTTGTAGCAGCAGTAGATCATTGCACCAATGTGAAAGACTTGCAAACGATGTAGCATTTGGATGCATTTTAATAACAAACATAAAAGCAGAATGTAGAATTTATAAAGTCAAAATAACTAGCTTAATAATCTTATATTTTAAGTGTAGTTTGCTTAGTATGGTTTTATTTTGGAAAGTTTATATAAAATGTTCAATACACATGTTTAAGCTTTGTAGTGTCTGGTAGTTGTACTTTTTTTTATTTGGAATGTAAATTTTAAGGTGTAAATAAACATGGATATGAATGCACATATTTCACGTAAATTATTCAATCACATTAATATTTGTCTGAATTTAAAAAGCCAGAAGTGGTTCTAAATGAAGAGCCGTTTGGAGCCGAAAGAGAGCAATCTGGTTCCATAAAAAAAGACCGGAATTTCCATCTCTCAATCTTTGACCATTTTCATTCTGTGTCTGAATATGAGCCTGCTGACACAATATATTAGTTATTTTGTTGAATGTTCAATGACAGACTGGAATGAGTCAGCGCACTTAAATATGAAGTGTATAAATCATGTCAGATTTAAGAGCTTGAAATACAGTTTAAATATGCCTTAAGACCTAGAAGCACATTAATAAATGGAGATTTGATTGAGTTTAAGTTTATTTAAAAGAAGCTGAAGTTGTAGAAGGACCAGGATGTGGAGTCAGATGAAGCTGAGGAAGACGAGGCTGGGCTGTGTCAGCTGTGCAGGAGCAGAGAGGACCGACAGAGCAGCAGACCGATAACTGGACTGGACTGGACTGGATCGACAGAGAAGCAGCAGCAGACAGGTAACTGTAGAGGGTCTCTGCAAAGACAGAACAAAGTAAAAAGTTATGTTTAAAACAAGTCTTGTTGTTGGGACCGTTCACCTCTGTACATGAGATTTACTGTTAATCACAGAAACAAATGTTTTATTCTCCAGCTTACTGTGTGTTACTGTGTGTGTAAGGACTGTTTTTATAAAATACTGGACTTTGATTTGAACTTACATTTGCCTAAATACTTTAGTAAATGTGAACTGTACTGGGTTAGAGGTAATGCATGCTCCTGCTGCTCCTGACACTTCTGTTTGCTCATGCCAGCTTTACTTTTCTTTTTAGTCATTTCCACCTTTAGCCAATGATTTTATGATCAACTTTTTACTTTCTTTTAACTGGATTTTTATGTTTTTACTTCTTTAAACTTTTTCAACAACACGTTGGACCTGCTGAGCGACTGGAGCCTTGGAATCTATTTCAACATGTCTGGGGTAAAAACAACTACTACAAAGTCTTTTTGAGAAAATTGTTTGAACATGATGCCACCTGCATAAACTTGGTGCTCAGCCAAAACAGCACTGGATCAGAAAAAAAGACTGCTGGCATCACAGAAGCATATGTAACATCAGCAAACATCCAGCTAAAAAACAGATTCCAACCACTGACTGAGCTAAAGGTGAATGAACCAGAAAACTCTGCTGTGACTGAAAAACATGGAGTAAATGTTACCTATTCTCTGGAAAACAGGAGACATGAATCTGTGAAAAAGCACCAGGCAAACAGAGACAGAGAATCTATGTCAAAAGTGAAGGACAGAGATATCCTGCTGCTTGGAGACGGTGCTGTCAGAGACAAACAGTAGATTTGTTTCATGCATCTGTCCAAGTGCTACAGTCACTGATATAACAGCACTCCTCCCCCAGGTAATATCCAAACACACAGGGATTAACTCCAGGACATATGCAATATCCATCCATCCATCCATCTCTCCTGCTGCCATAGACCACTGGACTACTATATTCATTCATCACATTGTGTTTTTGTTTTGAATAAACAGAAACCCACCAAACGTACTTCTCAGTCTGGACATTGGTTCTGTTTAGCGTGTTATACCATAATCCCCTCCCCACCCTTAGCGACTAAAATGGTAGGACATCCAGTCTGGTTTTCCGGCCTTGACCTTTACGCACAGAGATTGTTCCAGATTCTCTGAATCTTTGGATGATATTATGCACTGTAGATGATGATAGCTGCAAACTCTTTGAATTTTCTCTGAGAAACTCCTTTTGATATTGCTCCACTATATTTTGCTGCAGCATTGGTGATCTTTTGCCCATTTTGACTTCTGAGAGACACTCTGAGAGGCTCTTTTTATTCCCAAGCATGTTGCCATTTGACCTAATAAGTTACAAATGTGTCCTCCAGCTGTTCTTTATATGTACATTAAACTTTTCCAGCCTCTTATTGTGACCTGTTAGTGTTTTATAATAAGAAGCACTCTTATAACTTTTCTGTTTGTTATTTGCACACTTTGCATGCTACACTGCACCCTAGATTAGGACACTAAATACCTCATCTGTTGAAACCAGTTAGAACCAGTTGGTCACCCCTGGCTGGACACTTATGGCGCTTTTCCACTACACAGTATCAGCTCGACTCGACTCGCTCGAGTCGGCTCGGCTCGCCGCTCCGCTTTCCATTGCAGATAGTACCTCCACAATAGTACCTAGTCGTCATCATAGCGACGCCGCAAGAACCTGTCGTGACGTAATCTTCTACGCCGACACACATCCGCTACTCACACACATAAACAATGGAGGAAATCGAGTCTATGTTTTTTTATCCTCGGATGTGGCTGTTTCTCACAGCAAGGCGGCAAACGTTGTTTCAGGAGAGGCTGAGGGCAGCAAAAGAAAAACTGCTGATAACAACAGGAGAGTTTGGGAATTACTACAGAGTTCAGACTACGAGAGGAATCTGTGTTTTCAACGCCGACGCAAGAGGGTAAGTTATTATGCTAACGTTTACATATGTGTAAATACTATAAGTTACTACTTACAAAGTATTTGAACAACTTTATAGCTACCAGTATTACGTACTAAAATGTGTATGGTTTATGTGTTTCAGATCTGTTTCGCTTTGCAAAGTCGCCGCAGACCGTGTGTTTGGGCTTTCAACCGAGCGAGTGGTGGGATGTTATTGTTGCAGCAGAGCCTGTGGTGGCAGTGGCACAGGGTGTAGAGGAGGAAGGCAGTGATGTACGAGAGGGTCTGATGCGGTACTTTAATTGCTAAAAATAAATACATTATCGTTAAAAATGTCTCTGCTGTTTTAAGGTTATCAGAGTATAAAATCTGAAAATACATGGTCAAACCCTTGTACAAAAGCAAACCATCAAAAAAGACACTTATTTGTAATAAGTTTCAAAAAGTTTTATTTAACCACACACACAAATACAACAAACTCTAATAAAAATTCACACACAATTATATACATGTTACATGTAGTGCAAACAATACAGCAAAAAATGCTGTATTTAATTACTAATATGTATACATTTTCAGTCCAGGGGTGATGGAACAGCGTCCCGTCGGTTCAGTGCCTGTACTAGCTGGCTCAGGATTCCCAGAAAGGCCTGGTTGAAGGACGACGTTGCAGCAATCTCCTCCCTCCTCAAAGCCACTTCTATTTCTCTTGTCTGTGCTGCTTCGCCCAGTACCATTTGTAAATGCCGCTCTCGCTGTGTCCGGTTCAACTCCATCTGCTCCACATCAGATGTCTGCATCTCCCTCAGGACAGTCAGATGCTCCTCCTCCCTCTGTCGTTTCCTCCGTCCTGGACAAAAAATAATTACAATGAATGAATTACAATAAAGATAAACAATTTCACGTTTAATTCAAACATTGTGTATGTCAGGAAAGTTATAAAAGTACTGAACAGGTTTATTAATGAATCTTGATTCCCATAACTGGGAATGCTTCCTGTTGCTATGCAAGTACATTGACGTTTATATAAATAATAATATATGATATACTAATGGGTTATAAACACGATTAATATTAATTTAATTATATTAATAAGTGTATATAGATTCACAGACAACAGGCTAGAAGGTTTTACTTTTTCTCCTATTATACTAACCGGTTGCCGGTGTCGACGCTGCTGCGGGTCCCGTTCTCGACGCTGGTCTCGGTGTCGATGGTGCCAATGGTTCTGGTGCTGTTGTTAATGCCGACGCTGCAGCCGATGCCAACGTGGCATCAGTGGGAGCCACAGAACCATTCTCGGTCGTCGAAAAGGAATCTTGAATAGAAAGATCATACAAAAGTCAACACACTACGAAATAGCAATGGCAGGCAGCTAACGTTAGCAACTAGTTAGAGCTAAAAGTTAGCGGAAATTGCTATCTGTGACACAAGTTTACAGTCTTCATTGTTAGTGAGCTTCAGCTTTCCAAAGCCAGCCTAAAGAAAAAAACTCTCAAGCAGAGTGCACCTGCAGGGTTAATGTAATGTAAACTTAAAACACTTACCTCCATCATCAGCGACTCCAAAAACTAGTGGCGAGTCAAGACCACCATCCCTCCCGTTGCTCGCCGGTCTATGGCCGTAGATACTGTCCATCTGTTCGTACCACTTCCATCTTTTCCGGTTTGAACCACTATGGCCGTTGTGGTCCTTTACAGCTCTGTAGTCACTTTTCAGTTTTTTTAACTTTTCCCTACATTGCTGGAAAGTCCTGGTGTAGCCATGTGTGGACATCAGTTCGAGACTTGTATACCCTTTCGCTCTCGTTGCCCCATCAAGCTCTCGCTGGATCCTCTCTTCGCAACCAAACAAAGAAAAGTCCGCACCTCCTCGCTTGACCACGGAGCATTTTTCCGAGTTGCCATAATACTTCTGGGACTGGGTAAATTATCACGCAATCTCTGGCCAAACTATTTAAAAATGGCGGGTTATTGAGGATACTCCGCCTGGCTCTTGCAACGATGACGCGGTGAACAGTGACGATTCTCTCTGGCCAATCAGCAGTCTGTCGTGTGTTCACGTCACAATTTAGTATCGCTTCAGCCGGCTTAGAACCTCGCCGAGGTGATACGAAAAAGGACCTGGAAGCAGGTACAGGTACAACTTTTACGCAGTGGAAAACCAAAAGGCCGAGCCCAGTCGAGGCGAGTCGTGCTGGAACTGTAGTGGAAAAGCGCCATTAGTGGAAAAGTACTGATACTGGCACAGGAAGTGCCCCCTCCTGTGTGAGGTGGGGCCAAAGGTTATGACCTTTAGGGTATTGAGTTGAGCAGACGCACAACACGTGGGCTGACCTCATGTTAGCTGCGGCTTGTCTAACAGCGCTGGACTTGTGCCTTTTTCTGAGTGGAATTAAACAGACAAACTTTACATTGGTTTTATAGTTTTTATTCTCTTAGTCTTAGCTCCAGCACTCGTCCCAAAAGAACCGCGAGATATTGTTTTTAGCTCTCATGAAATCCAAAGTAAGGCAATATTTGGCATTACATTTCAAAATGTTTGAGAGATAACATTTAATATGTTATCTATATTCTATTGTGAATAAAAATAAGTTTATGAGATTTGTAAATTATTGCATTCCTTATTTATTCACAATTTGTACAGAGTCCAAAATCTTTGGGAATCGGGTTTTTAGATTTTAAACACAAAGAAATTGCAGCAAAGAAAAGTGTTTGATATAACTCCAAACATGTTTTATATTTTAGATTCCTCAAAGTAACAGTCTTTGCTTTGTCGACAGAGCTGCAAACCCTTGGGCCTCTCTCAGTGAGCTTCAGGATGGAGTCACTTAAAATGGTGTTTCCAGGTTAAAAGTGGAAACACAATGTTGTGTTTGTGTCTTATTTAAAAGAAAAAAAACATGGAGGATTAGGGAACATAGATTTAAGCCTGTAAACTGCTTTATAAAGTGAGTGGGCAGAGGTTTCAGACTCGGGTCATTGTCTGAACTCCTGTATATTCATCATCATCTGTTTTTCCTGGAAGTGAACGACCAAAACCTGAGGAAACGTGTAACCCAGGTGATAAATCTGGTCTTTTCATTCATTTAATGGGTTAACGAGTTAATATTGTGTAGTTCTGTCGTGAGACTACTATGCCGGGGCACATGGGGTGATGGGACCAATCACGGTGCTGCTATAACTTACGTCATGTTGTCACGGGGCAAATACAACAAATTAAAATCCAATATAAACCCGCGGTGATTCAGTTTAAAGAGACGTAGTGGGAAGCTTGATGTTGAATACGCTACAGGAGTCGTCTACCGCGATCAAGCCTGTGCTAAACGGACTTGCGTTGATCTGTAAACTGCGGAAATGGGTGAGTAAAATGTTGCCGTGTTAGCGTTAGCCTAGCCGCCTCCCCATTGATTCCTGTGTAGCTGTCGTTTGACACAGTGTGCCCGGTTCTCTAAAAATACTGACAATCTAGTGAAATTATATTCAAAGCGTATGAACTACATATGGAAGCCCATTGATGACAAGATTTGTGACTTTCAATGTACTTGTATTGGGGTGTTTATTGAGTAATTGTTTCAATATAATAAGTGTAGACATGTGGTTATGCACTGATCACTTTAAAATAAGACCTTGGATGTGTATTTATATATAACAAGTTACAGTAACATGTTATTTAAGAATTGTATTTACTGCATTTGAATTATTGATATATACTGCTTTTGTCTTGTAGTATTGTATTGATATTTATTGTACTTTGTAATTGAATGATGTGCTTAAATGCAACTAGAATGTGTACACTAGACTTAATTCCTAGGATGAAATGATGAAAACTGTAATTGATTCAGTCCTGTTTTACACAGGCCAGGTTGACTTGATGACAAGCTAATGGAGCAGGCCTAAAGCCTAAAGACAGTCTGAAGAGTATCCCTCTGCCGGGCCGGTAGGGGCTCCTAGTAGCCCACAAACCACACTTCTTTCTCTCACTCCTCAAGTCAGAGTTGGTTAGTAACCTACTGACTAACAATTGTCCCTACTCAAACTCTATGGCACATACATAGAAGGACTACTCAAATTGTGGAGCTGACGATGTGCTTTGTGATTTATTTATTTTTTTTATTTTATTTTATTTTTTTTTCTTCCTCTGGTTATGGAGATTGACCAGTGGATGTACGGATTGTGCTGAACTTGTGTGTGTTTTGTTGAATGGCCAATTGTTTTGTCTTATGTAGTATTGTTATATGTTGTCTGTTATCCCTTTAATAATATATGGTACCGAAATAGAACTCAACCTTGTCAGTCTCTGTTGCTCCCTCCTTGAGTGAATCCTAGTCTTCTGATTACTAGCCTAATTTTATAGCTTTTGTAACAATTTACTCCAACACATAGGTTACAAACGTCTCAGAGGAACCGGTCTTTGTTTCTTAAAGAAAGACATGTTTACATTTCACAGAACAAGCTGGGTTTGGTAAAAGTCGAACTCATGACATTACAGCAGACCACGAGGCAACAGCAGCAGGTTTCAGGGGCTTAAGTTAAACCCACTTATTTTACTCCAGTTTTCATTTCCTCGTTGGTCTTAAATACACCATAATACTGTTTAAAGGAAACGGACTACAAGAAAAAAACAACCCCTAAACATGGCCTGGTTCATAAAGATCAGGAAAAACAGACACTTTTTCTTCCAGTCATCATTTGTGGTTGTTGTAATGGGTTGCTGTTGAAAATGTCAGGTGTAGTTTCTGTTTTCCTTTCAGGAGGAGAAAGGGCTAAAACAAACCCAGGTTTGGTTTGTGGTCTATAAAAACTGAGATCCTCAGAGCTGACTGAGACCTGATCCCACTCAAACCTGGTCAGAAAACCTTTTTATTCACTTTTTTAGTTATATGCAGTAGATATATTCTTTCAATAATGACAATAACCTGTGCAGTATTTATTCTGACTCTCTCAGGAGAAGATGGATCCTGGTCCGGTCCTGGTTTGGGCCGTGTTTGTTTGTCTAGGGCCATGTCCCGCTGTGGGCTCAGGGACCTGCTCGAGGAGTCGTACAGCTGCCCTCAGGACTGCAGAAGAGCAGGGACAGGACTCAGTCTGCCCTGTTACTTTTATAAATGCCACTGGTCCACATCAGAGCAGCATCAAACTTTAACATCAAAATATGTATTAAAATCATTTAATAAGAAGATCACATCTATGGTTTCTCTGAATGAAACTGGGCAGAATACACCCCTTTTTAAAGTATTTACAGACTTTTAAACTGGGACACATGCAAAAAAATAAGTCTGTTTAAAACAATGGTAATTCAATTGTTTTTTTCGACAGAAAACGAAACAAAAATGATTGCATTTGAACTTTTTAAAGGAAACAAAAGCTTAAAAGAACCAGGAGCATTTGAAAAGATAATGTCTTAATGAAGACAAAAAGTGACAAAAGTCCATGAAAAGCTGTTTGCTGCAGTGGTGTTTGTTAAAATGGAGACAGTAGTGTTCAGAACTGGGATATTTGAGTGTTTTCACAGATATTTGGGACGGGGAGGGTTAAAGTGGGACAGTCGAAATGTTTAATTTAAACTTTGATTAGTGCTAAAAAGAGAAATGACATAAACCTGGTTTAAAGGTAAGTTTTTGGTAAAACGTTGTTTACAGCAAAGCTTGGACTTGTAAGTATTTGGTTAAATGCTTGTTGGTACAGAGCACCAGCAGACAGTCTTTTCTTTCATTGTGAAGAAGAAATGTCCCATAATCGTCACTTCCACTGACTTTACGATCTGACGACATAAGCCCTACTGCTTATGCCACTGTCCTGTTTTCACCTAGGTTTGGTGACCTTTGACCTGTGTTATGTTTTGTTACTTTGGACCCTATCGACCTGTGTCTGTGTCCTTTTTCTGTTGCTTATCATTCTGGTGTTAATTCTGATCAAAGGGAGGACTCTCTATCGTACTTTAGCACAGCACCAAGGTCACTTCCTCCTGTCGACTCACAATGGAATGAGTGGAGTTTAAGCTCAGCAGGAACAGGACTGACGTACGTTGTGTTGGTCCACGAGATATGATGTGACTGTGAAGTAATCTTTTAAAATGTGGCAGTGTTGCATTAAACGGATTTGAACAAGTGAATAAATCCTGGTGTGTGTTCATCTGTGAACGACGAGGTACAGTCCTGTAATGCTGCAGTGAAGAAAATGGCTTCTCAGCTTCAAAACTCCAAACAGAAATACTGAGAGGGACTTTAGAAAACTCAAATGTATGTCACAAGTTCTGCACCTTTAAAAAGTGTAGCCAGAGAATGGACAGGAAGTAAAAAACTAGAAACCACTGTTGATTCAAGACTTGTCCAATGGTTTTCAGAACAAGTTTGTCAGTGAAGCTCTGAGGCTCTGTGTCCATTTATGAGTCTGTAAAAGAAAGGGTTTATTTCATAGAGGTGCAGCTGTTTCTAGTCTTACCTTGTGCTTTCATTTGACCCTCTGCATGTTTGAACCAGTAATGTTGTAATACTGACATTTATGTTACTAATGTTACTTATGCTCACAGTGGGACGTATTGTTTGCATTATATTGAGATTGACTGATTAATAAACTCTGTGATGATGATATTAATGCAAGGCTTGGTGTGTATTCAGTCGACAGTGCTGTTCCTTTTGCATAAGTTGAACTCTCTGTGAATTGTTGTACTGTTTTGTTCGTGACAATAAATCCATTCTATCTTTTCTATAAAGGAGCAGAAGTCGTGACATGAAACAGTCAGGGTCTAAAAGCGTCTCCTTCCTCTGCAGCTCTGTTCAGCTCAGACCTGGTTTGACTGAGCGCTGCACGTCGAGCCTAAACACACCCAGGATGCAACAGCTTCTTCAAAACAAAACCAAGGAAAACATTCAACAAAAGGATTGACTTTTTTTGAAGAAACATACCTTTTTTAGTGAAAAATATGCAGCTGCTGGTTCTCTTTAGTGAAGAATAGAACACTGCACTTACACTTGACAGAACAGAACATGTCACACCTCAGTTCTTCAGACACTCTTTTTTAAACCTCAGTATTTCTAAAATCCTTCAAAGGCTCTGAGTTAGTGCTGTGTGCATTATGTTCATATTTTCACAGAATCCTACAGACATTTTCACCTCCAAGGTTGTTGTGTGTGTAAATGTAATGGCGACTCCTTAGTTCCTTTTGTCGCTGGAGGGGCCGAGGATGGGCCCTGTGCGTCCTGAACAGATTCACACCGAGTCCCAGAATGAATGCTTGTGACGTTTATTCACGTAACTGCTCAGTTGAGACATGAACACAGTTATTAAATGCATCGGATGGTAATGTTAGACAACGCTAGTGTCAACAAATAATACGACTACCCGCTCCTCTCTCCTCCTACACCTGAGTGACAGTGAGTGAAAACTACTGACTGTCACCGCCTACACCCACGTGACCCACACATCACCCTGGCAACCAGACAAAAGTTATCCATAGACAAATAGTATATCATTCTGGCTCCTACAGTAAATGCTGTTCTATTGAAATAAAAAAGACCATATATTAATGTTTTTTTTAGACATTTTTATTTGTTAAATTGACAAAGTGAAGTGTTGGACATATTTATTGTAGACGACAGGAACTGTAAACTCAAAAATCTCTTTACATTTAAACCTGAAGCTATTATACATCTGTGTAGAACATAAACTTGACAGATATAAATATTCACACATTCCACTTCCTGTTTCCACATTTCATCAGCTCTTATCCTCAGCTGCCGACTGTGACCTGGCAACTTTTATTTCACTGTTAAATGTGCGACTTAAACAATTGGGTACAATCAAATGTAATTATAAAACATTATATAAGGCTTAAGAATCTTGTAAATAAACAGACACATGCATTGTGTTGGTGTGATAGAAAACAAAGCAAGCAGTGCCTAAAACCAAACAAAATCAGTAGAAAACAAGGTTCTTCTCTAGAAACAACTCGCTATAGAGAATAAAAACAACCCACTGACCAAACAGCCTGAAGGGCTTAAAAAATACAAATAAAAAATAAAACAGCTGAGTGGAGAGTGAAAAACATGTCCACACAAGCAGCAGAACAGACAACATTACCTTTATATGTTTTAAGTGATAACTGCATCTGGACTCAGACAGAGCCCTGAACAGGTTAGTTTAGTGACAGTGTTGACCCGTATAGAGACTAAAAGATAAGCTTCAGATGCAACACATATCAAACTATATATACAGTTGTGCTCAGATGTTTACATACCCTGGCAGAAATTACACATGCACACACTTTCTGTGCATGTGTTCCCAAAAAGCTATAGAAAGAAATCCTTGATTTTGTAAATAGAAAATTTATATAAAATTCAAAAAAATACAAGTGGAAAAAGGATAGTACTATGAATACAGGGTGGGTGGTCCGGTCCTGGTCCTGGTCCGTTAACTCCTGAAAAGACTTAAGAGAACAGAGTGTTTACATTTTATTCTAAAGCTGAGACAAAATGATTATATTTATTGTTCTGGTCGAGACTCATCCATTGATAGAACAAACATACACTTGGATTTAAATTGAAAACCTCCGTCTCTAAGCACTTCCTCTCGTATTGGACTTATTTTCCAAAGACTCGTGGTGCATTGTGGGAAGGTGATGAGTTCAGCTGAAGTGCTTTTCTACATTTTGGGGACAATATAGTGGTTTTGTAAGACGTCCCACATGTCCATAAATCCCAATAATAACAGGTTCCACATGAACAGCAGCAGGAATGAGGCCGTTACTGTGGAGTGTTTTCTCATTTCACTTTATTGTCATTTTTCACAGGATTTCAACCCAAATCACATTTATCTCTGTCATATTTCAAATCCACCTTTATATTAATGAAGTGTACAGAAGCACTTGTCGAGACAAATGCTGTGATTGATCCTTCTCTACAAACACAATGAGACCAACATGAGATTGATGTCATCAGTTTGTTTCTGTGTGGGATCTGTCTCTGTCAAAGAAACTGGGAAAGAACTGTTCCTCTGTTTTATCCAATCAGACCAGCTCAAAGTAAAAATACAAAGTCCATCTCTGATCATTGAAGTGTGTTTGGAGTCTTTTCTAATCTTTTCTAACATGTGTGAGTGTGTGAGGTCAGGTAGACTGGACTATCTGATCAGCAGTGAGGATGTTTGTCTACAAGAGGACACTCTCAGTCCCACAGAGTTAACAACGACACTGAGGAGTCATCAAACCAGAGCTGAAACCCAGGAAACAGAGTCTGAGTGAATGTGGTGTTGAAGGTGTGGAGGTGGGTCAGTTGGTCAGAGGAGACTGTGTAGAAGGACAGAGAGCCAGCAGGACAGTCCACATACACTGCTACTGTCCCAGAAGAGGACGAGGAGTGAGGGAGGAGGGTTTGTTTTTTATTATGAAAAACAGAGTAACCATGTTTAGAGCAGATCAGACTCCAGGACTGATCGTTGTATCCAAACAGACAGTCACCACTGTTTCCTTTCCTTTCGATTCCTCTGTAAGACACTGATATAGAAACCCATCCGCTCCACTGGACCTCCCAGTAACAGCGACCAGTCAGACCAGTCAAACACAGCAGCTGAGAACTGTACTCAAATCTGTCCCGATGATGTGGATATGGCTGCTTCTCTTTCACATGTGTCACCTTCTTGTTGTTGTCAGACAGTTTGAGGCGTCTGTGAGCTGTGTTTGGATCCAGTGTGAGTTCACAGAAATCTGATGGAGAGAAGACACAATACAGCTGCAGTTAGTCCTCTGTCCTCTCTGAACACATGAGATTAACACAAATGTACAAGATTCACAACACAACTACAAGATTCTGTTTGATGGAAAAGTCATATTAGAAGAAACACTTGTGTTTGGAGGAGCTTTAAACTCTTTATTGCTGTAGGACATAAAATAGCTCCTAAAGCTCCAGCCTCTGACGTCACTACACAGGAGTTTATTCACTTCTCTGTGCTTCATGGAAATGTACATCAGTCACATTTCTTTGACACATTTGACTCCAATAGTTGTTCTATTCTCTGGAAACACAGGAACAAAGTTGGTTGAAGCTGCAGCAGTCGTTCTGATGGTGCTTGGTGCAGACAGTGGCTGAGAGCATGTGGCTCTGTGTTGCAGGAGATTGTTCACAGCTGCTGTCATTTTGCCAGTGTTTGTGTGATATCTGCTGTTGTTCTAGTGATGAGGAGGACTGACAGCAGAGGCACAGCTCAGAGGAGAACAGCTTATTGTCTCCAGAAGAATCCTTCACATGACTCTTCCTACATGTTTGATCGAAAAGGTTAGTGCAGTTAAACAGCTCCAAACTGGACTCTTCAGGAGCTCCTTTAATAAGAACTCTAGAGTCAGTTCTGACACCTGTGGACTACACAGTAAAAGGTCACTGCTGTCCAAGGCTCAGGAAAGAGTTAAGGCACAATCACACATCAATGAGCTCCATGACACAGGTTTTTATACAGGCCTTCTCCTTCCCATAATGCCTTGTTTCTCAGAATAAACTAAGCAGCAGCATCGTCCTGGCTCTTTTCTATGTGTCTGCTAGATTTAACACTAAGGACCTATGGCTTACTCTCAAAAGCCACCAGACAATAAGCATCCTTACAGCTTCTCAAACAAAGTCAAAGTATGGCTCACACAGCCATGAGCTTCAGAACAGTGTTGATTATGACACTGATTATTAATAGATGCATTGAAAACAGAGTTGATTCCATTTAAAGAGCTGTTGTCTGGCTCAGATCTAAATATTCATCTGTTCTGAGGCAAATACATACATCTGTGTGAGACAGTCTTTATCACAAATGTTTCAATCAGATCTGGTTCTGACTAAAACCTCAAACAGACACATTCACTTTTATTGTGACGTGTGTAAAACGTGCCTTTATTTGATTTCTCTCATTTTGTCCAACAGCGCTGTGCTCTGGTATCGATAAGTCACTGACACAGCTTTAATCCAACACATTTTCTAAGGTGTGTTCCTGCTGCATTGAGGCTTGTGTTCAGGTCTAAAGACACACTGGGGGTGAGTGTGGAGGAGCAGCCCCTAACTCTGCTACAGACACACTCTCATACAGCTCCAGCTTATACAGGTGTCTGCAGGCCTCTATGAGTCTGAGTCACACTAACTCTGCAACAAACTACTGCTGCATCACTTTTACAACCATCACTGTCTCAGAGTCACACACACACACTTTTCAGGCCAATGTGGAAATGAAATGACTTTTGTCCCTGAATTTGTGTCTGTCTCAGAGTTCTGACAGAGACAGATCCCGTTGTAAGTCCAGTAAGTCCAGTAATGAATAGGGTTTGTCTGAGTGAACAAAAGGTCAGGCTCAGTGACACATCAATGACAGCATTTACAATCATTATTTCTCAGAGAAAAAAAACACATCTACAGTTTACAATAAATAAATAAAATAAATAAATCTTACTTTTCCAGGGACAAACTGTCAACCAGTGGACTCCAGCAGGATCCAGTCTGAAGGAAAACCGAGACATTACATCAGTCTGATCCACACAAGCTTTTCTTTTCAATCTCATTGTTCCTCCTGAAGCACTCTTTGAGTCTCATTTATCAAACATGTGTTCTCTGACATTTATCAATCTGAACTTCAGCAGAAGTTCACTCAGATCACATGCAGCTCTGAGCTCCAGTCAATTTAACACAGTTTTACAGGATTTTACACTAAACTCTAATTAAACTTCAACAATTCACTTTAGAAAGTATTTAGGATATACTTAGATTTTTGGTTCAGAAATTATTTTACTGTTTTGAGGAAAAGGCTGCACAAATTTCTTCAAAAGAAACAAAAGAAAAGATAGTTTTGTGAAAACTCAGAACAGTGTGTATTTCATTGTCTCTGGGTCGCCTTTAGTTTTTCACTTCATTGTTCAACTTGGTCAAAGTCACTTTAAAAATCAAGTTCTCGTTCCTTCAAAATAAAAGCCTAAGTGATAAATCACTAGGATTGATGAAAAATGAGCCAGTGTTTATGGACTTTAGTTTTGTTAAATACAGGTGTGTATTATTAAGTTATGTCTGTAACATATTTATATTTTTGTGCAGCTGATTATTTATTTTTACTTTGATTAACATGAGACCATTACACTTAAATACTGCAGTAGTTACTGACATTAAACTCGTCTTTTCTTTTATTCAAAGGATATTTTTTGATAATATTGTGCCATTATTTGTCCACAGTTCTCTGATAATACTCCACAGATCTAGGGCCAGCTTCTTTCTGTGCCTTCAGAAGTTTTCCACCAAATCAATCATTAGAAATATCACAGATCTAGAGTTAGTCATTGGAGGATTTAAAAGAACTCTGACATAATTATGCTTGTGTTTATCTCTGATATTGTGCAGTTCTTGTAAAAAATAGTAAAAGTCCAAGTGCAGCAGTCTGTGACTATTCCAGTGTTGAAAGAGTGTGAAATGATAGAAGAGCATGTGTGATGTATGAGAGGGAGGCTCTGATTGGTCAGTGAGTGTCTCTTCCTTAAACTGCAGCAGCTGCTGAGCTTTTAAACACACACATAGGTTTTATTTCACAAACAGGACTTCAGCCTCAAAATTAACTCCTCTTAAAAGGTCTTGAGTAAGAGCCCCACCAAAATATAACAATATACATCCGTCCACCAGAGGGCAGACTCCAAAAACGGCAAGATCATGTTTACAGCCTGAAAGGAGGAGCAATGGGCAGAAGACATCCATGTTTATTTGAAAAAAGAGGTAGTTCTTTTTTCTTAAAATATTTAAAATGTTTTGTTTTAAATATATCTCATTTAAAAATCTGACATTTCCAGTCCTAAATAAAGTACTGTGGAGTAAAATGTATTTTTGAAGTTCTTAATTTTATTTTAGGGGTGCAGCCCTAAAAGTGGTCTAGCCTTGACCTATAATTCACTGTCTGGAAAAAACAATACTTCTGTTTTGTTATTGCTGGTGCAATATTATTTATTTATCAACAGTGTCTCTGTTTGCTTGTTTATTTAGTTTTGTGAGTTTTATTGATCACAGTTTTAAATAAAAACAGTCTTACTGTTCAAAGTATAATCTCTGGGCCCCTGTGTAAGAGACACATTTAGGGTTTCCACTCAGGTTAGCCTCAGCCTCTTCTCTCATAGGTCGTGTCAGGAGTCTGTCAGGCCTCCATTAGTGCAGTCCACGCGTCTGAGTGACTCTCACAGACGCAGTGAACCATTCCCCCAGTTTCTTTCTGCGTCAAAGGCTAAATACTGTCAATCCTCCAAAGTGAAGCTCATTACCCTCCTGCTGACAGATCCTGTTGGTCCCGGCTCCACTCGTTTCTCCACTCTGCGCTGCACCAGCTAAGTGACAGAAGCTTCTGCTAGCTTACTGATCCTGCCCGGTGTTAGCCCATGCTTTACCGCCGCTGGTGGTTTGGATGTTTGTAACGCGTGTGTTTGAGCCTGGGTTAAGTTGGATGTCCCTTGCTAACAGGACTAGGAGAAATAAATACTGTCGCGGCGCACACAGTCTCTTTTCCTTTCACTCAAATCTGTTTTGGTGCATGACATTACACAAGTGTTTTCTAATTTCAGGAGTGAGTAGTAGATGGTTAAAAAACCATATCCAAAGTTGTTCAGGTATAGTGTACAACAGAATAGGTTTTAATTGTTCTTGAATTCTGACAAAAGAAAATTACCAAAATATTTCCAGAAAAAGAAGCCACACCAAACAGGTAAGTAGCAGGTGTACTCACTGCTGTGTGTTTGAACCAGGACATTTCAGCTGTTGTTTCTCCTCAATACATGTTGAGGCTTTGATTTCTAGACAGGTTTCTGTACTCGCAGCTTGTTATTCTTAAAATGAGCAGAATTCCAGAGTGCATGTACATGCCAGATGTTAAAGGCAGTGACAAGAGGCTGTTCATATCTATTTCTTTCACCAACATATGGTCCATACCTGAGAGTGTCCAGTCTGCAGAGGGGGTCCTCCTGTAGAGCAGACAGGAGCTTTACTCCTGTGTCTCCTGGATGGTTGTAGCTCAGATCCAGCTGTCTCAGATGGGAGGGGTTGGACCTCAGAGCTGAGGCCAGAGAAGCACAGCCTTCCTCTGAGATCAGACAACCTGAGAGTCTGCAAACACACAACATTATACAGATCATCAGTAACAGGTCTAAACATTAACAGGTCAAACTCCTGCACATTTGGTTCAGTACATTTTGTTTAATATTTGATTAGTTAATAAAAATAATGAAATCAGGCTCCTGACCATGAGTTTGTTTAGTAAAAAAAAAAAAAGATTAACTATTTTACAGAGCAGACAAAGGTTTTTATTAAAGTTTTAAAGGTCTGTCTTTTCCAAAGAGCACTTAATCCTAAGGATGATTTTTAAAATCCTAATAGTGAGTAACATTACAGTAAAGTTTTAGACTCCTGACCTGAGTTGTTCCAGTTTACAGTGAGGACTCTTCAGTCCAACAGACAACATCTTCAGCCCTGAGTCCTTCAAGTCAGTGTTACTGAGATCCAGTTCTCTCAGACTAGAGGACTGGGAGCTGAGGACTGAGGACAGAGCTTCACAGCTTCTCTCTGACAGGTTACAGCTGCTCAGTCTGGAGAAGAAGACAGGGAATGTTAATAACATCAGACATTTAAATGATTTATAATGACACTTAACCCTCCTTGCCTACAGTGACAAGGCTCTGTTGTATGAATGTGTGAGAATGTGGGACAACAGATAGAAATGATCCTAAGGCTACAATCAAGCATGTTTACATTCATGTGGCTGAGTCTCATGAATGTTCATCAACATACTCTGTCCCAAACAAATATATGCATTTATTTATATATATATAATATATATATAATATATAATATATATATATATATATATATATATCCAAAGACGTGCATGTATAGGTTAATTGGCAACTCTAAAGTGTCCCTAGTGAATGAATGTGAGAGTTAATGGTTGTTTGTCACTGTCTATGTCTAAATGTTAGCCCTGAGACTAACTGGCCACTGTCCAGGGTGTACCCCGCCTCAGGCCCAAAGCTGCTGGGATAGGCTCCAGTCACCCGCGACCCCTAACAGGACAAAGCGGTAGAAAATGAATGAATGAAAAATGAATATATATATATATATATATATACATATATATATATATATATATATACATATATATATATATATATATACATATATATATATATATATATATATATACATATATATATATATATATACATATATATATATATATATATATATATATATATATATATATACATATATACATATATATATATATATATATATATATATATATATATATATATATACATATATATATATATACATTAAATGCTATGAGAAGCCGGATCAGACGACGCCCGGCCAAACAAAGTCTGCGTCAGGTGTTGGGGAACCAGAGCAACTTGATGACAAATGGGCTACTGGAACAAGACGGAGATGGGCGAGATGCGATAACAAGGCTCTGTTGGAATGCTACTACTCCAGTAACCCTAGTCAGAGGGGTTACATGAAGAGAATGTGGGATGAATGGTTACTACGAAACCCACAATCCAGGCTTACATCGAAGCAACTAGTAGCTCAGTGTTCCAACATCCACAAGCGGCAGCTGCTATCACAACTTGAGATTGACGAGATACAACACAAATGCTACGGCAAGGGGGAGCCAGGACACAAGGTCAGAGGGGAGCCAACAGGGGCTCCCCAACCGGGGATTGGGTATGAAGCCCCAACAATAACGCTGAACGAGGCAGCGACTGACCTGAAAGACAAGATCATGGCGAGAATGAATGCAAGGCAACCCCAACGCCAATTACAACTGCTAAGTGAAGTACCATCAGAAAGTCTCCTAGAAGATGTGAATGCAGCATTGAGTGCGATCCCTACCACATCCATCACTGAAACCAATGAGCTGCTATACAACTCCGCAGCAGTGATCCTCGAGATGCTTGGCTATAAGAGCAACCATGGGAGCCATGAGAAACAGTACCCACCATGGAAACGAAGGCTGGAGGCTAAGATCAAGCAGACACGTAGAGAAGTAAGCCAACTGACAGAGGCCAAGAAAGGTGCAATGAGAAAACAGGTACCCAAGAGGTACAACCAGATGCCCATACCTGAAGCACTTGAAACTGCCAAGCAAAGGCTCCAAGCCTTGGCCAGCCACCTAAAGAGGTACACAAGAGAGAACGAAGCCAGAAGAATAAACCGGCTGTTCGCAACTCAACCTGCAAAAGTGTACGCTCAATGGCAGGGTAATAACAGCAGAGCAGACCCTCCAAGGCTGGAAACTGAACAATACTGGAAAAGTATATGGGAGAGGGAGACATCACACAACTGCGATGCACAGTGGCTGGTGGCTCTGAGAGAGGACCACAGCAACCTCCCTGAACAGAATCCAGTTACCATCACAGCGGCAGACATCCAAGAAAGACTCTCAGGTATGAAAAACTGGACAGCACCGGGAAATGAACCAGCTGCTAAGGGATGGGACGCACCCTGAATGGCTTACCGAAGGGCGTACAATCCTGATCCTGAAGGATCCCACAAAGGGTACAGTCCCATCCAACTATCGGCCAATAACCTGTCTCTCCACAACATGGAAGCTCATGTCAGGCATCATTGCGGCTAAGATAAGTGGGCACATGGATCAATACATGAGCAAAGCACAGAAGGGCATCGGCAAAGAAACCAGAGGAGCTAAACACCAACTCCTGGTTGACAGAACAGTCACCCAAGACTGCAGAACCCGACACACCAACCTGTGCAATGAGGCTGTGGAAAACCACCCTTGAGGCCAATGGCAAGCCACTTGCACAAGTATCCATCAAATGTGGCATATACCAAGGAGATGCTCTATCCCCACTGCTGTTCTGCATAGGCCTGAACCCCCTCAGCCAAATAATCGACAAGACTGGCTATGGATACCGACTCAGGAATAGGGCCACCATCAGTCACCTCCTCTACATGGATGACATCAAGCTATACGCTAAGAGTGAGCGGGACATCGACTCACTGATCCACACCACCAGGATCTACAGCTCTGACATTGGGATGTCATTCGGGCTTGAGAAGTGTAGTCGAATGGTGACGAAGAGAGGGAAGGTAGTCCACACAGAAGGGGTCTCACTCCCAGAAGGAACAATAGCAGACATTGAGGATGGTTATAAGTACCTTGGAATACCACAGGCAAATGGCAACCTCGAAGAGGTAACAAGGAAAACAGCAACTGCCAAATACCTCCAACAAGTAAGACAAGTCCTAAGGAGTCAGCTCAATGGCAAGAACAAGGCACGGGCAATAAACAGCTACGCCCTGCCAGTGATCAGATACCCTGCGGGAATAATAAGGTGGCCAAAGGAAGAGATACAGATCACAGACGTTAAGACACAGCTCCTCACCATGCATGGAGGGTTCCACCCCAAATCCAGCACCCTGAGACTGTACGCTAGCCGTAAAGAAGGCGGCCGTGGACTAGTGAGTGTGAGAACCACTATCCAGGATGAAACATCCAAGATCCACAAGTACATCAAAGATAAGGCCCCAACAGATGACGTGCTCAGTGAATGTCTCAGGCAATGGGGAACAGAGGAAGAGGAGCTGGAGGAGGGACCATCATGGGAGGACAAACCCTACATGGGATGTACCACCGAACATAACTGAAGTGGCTGATATCAAGAAATCCTACCAATGGCTAGAACGGGCCGGACTGAAGGACAGCACAGAGGCACTCATCATGGCTGCACAGGAGCAGGCCTTGAGCACCAGAGCAATAGAGGCCCAAATCTACCACACCAGACAAGACCCAAGGTGTAGGCTGTGCAAACAGGCCCCTGAGACAATCCAACACTTAACTGCAGGGTGTAAGATGCTGGCAGGGAAAGCATACATGGAGCGCCATAACCAAGTGGCTGGCATAGTGTACAGGAACATCTGTACGGAGTATGGACTGGAAACCCCGAGGTCAAAGTGGGAAACACCCCAAAGGTGGTAGAGAATGACCGAGCCAAGATCCTGTGGGACTTCCAGATTCAGACTGACAGAATGGTAATGGCGAACCAACCAGACATTGTGGTGGTGGACAAACAGCAGAGGATGGTTGTAGGTTGACGTTGCAATACCAAGTGATTGCAACATCAGGAAAAAGGAACATGAGAAACTAGAGAAATACCAAGGCCTCAGAGAAGAGCTGGAAAAGGCTTGGAAGGTGAAGGCGACAGTGGTGCCTGTGGTCATCGGAGCACTCGGGGCAGTAACCCCCAAACTGGAAGAGTGGCTACAGCAGATCCCTGGAAGAACACCAGACATCTCGGTCCAGAAAAGTGCAGTACTAGGAACAGCAAAGATACTGCGAGAACCCTCAAGCTCCCAGGCCTCTGGTAGAGGACCCGAGCTCGAAGGATGAGAGACCACCCGCGGAGGGTGAAGGGCAAAGTTTTTTATATATATGTATATAAATAATATATAGTACAAAGTACCAGTACACTAAGCCGATAATGTCTCTAAACGACTCTTGAAGGTATTTCTCCAGACTTCAGTCGTTAATAAAGTCAGATCATGTCATTTTAATGTCTTTAGAATATGCATGTTTAATGTTTGATCTTATAACATGAGTTCTTCTCATGGGTCGTAGTCTCGTGAGGATGTATGGAGTCAAAGTATGGAGCACCAGGAAGTGAGGCTCCTATCTCCTATCTCCTATCTGGAGAGATCAGATGTTTAATCTTATTACATAGGCTCTTCTCTCTCTGTGGTAATTTTATGTGTGGTCAATGTATAAGACCCCAGGAAGAAAGACCCCTAAACCCCCGTCCAGGAGAGATTATAAACCTATCAAGACCTAATATGATTATGGTTTCCTGGGACAAAGACCCGTTTCTACAATAGGACAGACAATAATGTAAAACAGATGGTATTTTCTAGGAGGTCTTTAAGGACTGTGTTTCTTCTACTCTTGGTCAGTGGTGGACGAAGTACACAAACCAAGTACTTGAGTTAAAGTACAGATACACTAGGTAAAATATTACTTCAGTAAAATCCAAAGTACTCCCTTTTAACTTTCACTTGAGTAAAAGTACAAAAGTATTTGACTTCAAATGTACTTAAGTATTCAAGTACTATCATTTATTATGGCTATAATGCCCTTATAATTGTTGTCAGTCTCTTGCCCCCTTTAGGCGCCAGGGTTTATTTAAAAAAATACAGATTTTTGAGATCCAAATTTCAAAAGGCGGTGGTTTGAAAATGATAAGAGATAGAGTCCTACTCTAAACTAGAAAAATATCAGGTATGACCCAAAGTATTTAAGTATACAAATTTTAAGCATGTAATTTCCATATAATTTGCATACCATGACATTATATATTGGCGGTTATGTTTTTTACAGTACATACACACTAATGAGCATATAAGAATAGTTTTTTTTCTTTTTTCTGAAAATTTTTTATAACAGTAATTTGTAAAAGCAACATTACCAAAATAAAGAATAACTACAACTTCTAATAAACCATAACTAGTAAAACGTATGCAAATAGTTATGAGAAATATACACATGTACTGTATGTGTGTGGTTGCAGTTGCTTTATCTTTTCTTATCCATCCATATAGCATAGTTAGTAGTTTTTTAGAGTGTGGGACCTCTCATAAAGCACAGCACACAGCCATCACTTTTATTACGATCGCTGCTTTGATTAGCTCATTCTCGCTGACTATGTTTACCCCTGCCTCTCCCTCCTTGACTGGGTAAAGTGTCAGGATGACCAACACGTATTTGTCCCAAACAGCTGTCAATAGAAGCCGCATTATTCCCAAACTCCCTGTCAGTACCGCGGCCACGGCAGTACACCCGCCCCGGCTTCTATCACCATTGCTAAAGGTAAAGCTGCAGGTGCTAAAGGTAAAGCTGCAGGTGCTATCAGGCCCGTCGCAACAAGGCAAGCAAACCAAGCAATTGCTTGGGGCCCCGAGCTGGTATGGGGCCCCAGGACAACGACCGGTTAAGAATAAATGCAACGACACTGTGAGCGCCCCTTTGATCGTCAATGCTGTAAAGTGCAATGACACTGTTATCGGGATCCCCTCTCAGTAGTCGCTGACAGCAGCCTGCCAACGTGATCTCTGCAGCCGGCAAAATACAAAACCTCCTCGGCAGTCATGAAGAGGAATTATGCTTCAGGAAGCCAGAAGAGAAAGAAGAGAAAGGAAAAGGAGGATAAGAAAACAAGATAGTGGTAAGTGATAAATTACACTGGATAAAATAGCTCTACTTGTCAGTCTTGTACAAATGGTGTAATTATGCAGCAGGTTAGGCTAGCGAAATATGTTTGTGTTAGCTAACGTTACCTGCCTGGTGGCAAATGCTGCTTGTAACGAACAGTTAGTGCAACTTTTTTTTCGAATGGACGGAATATGGTTACTGTAATATGTTTTTTAACAGGATAAAGAAGTTCTGTTCCAGAATCACTGTTTATCGATTTAATGACATGACATTGCTGTAGCTTTGTAATAGGTTTTGATGAAAGTGGCATAGCAAATAGCATGCTATACTTTTCCACCGTGATAATCTATTTACCAAATGGGGTTAGGAAAAAAACCACACAATAAATTCCGTGCATCAAACATTAGCTTGGGATATTTTTAAGCAATGGTAAGCAGCTGCCTGTGTCCCTTCCCTTCTAATACCAAAATATGGAAATGCTATCATTGCTAACGGTAAACTTTATAATAAGTAATAATACTGTTTGCTAACAGTTAAATGACAATTAACTAAAGATAAATTAACTATCAATTTACCATCTATTAATGATTGTTATTATAAAGTGTTACCATGTTTTCTTTCTTCCTCAAGGTGCTTTGCTTAAATTTCTCAGCCCTCAGGCTCTTCCTAAGGATACCTCCACTGATGAAGGTAGAGTGAATTTCTCTCACGGAGCTGTTAATAGTGACCTCTTTCAATATGCTAACAGTGAAATGGTAAAACGTACTCCACTGGTAAGTTCAGATTTTTTTTTTTTCAATTATTTTCCCAGCTACACCATCAACTTCATCTTCAACATCAACATCAACAGATGCATCACTTCTTAGTGCAGATGTTTCCTCTATAGCACAAGGTACCACAAGCTCTATAATTATAGTTGATATCTTGCACAGCCCAGAGTTTAAATTGATAAGTGTACTGTTATATTATTAGAAAAAAAAAACATTGCAAATCACTATTGAATTCCCACCAAACTGTATAAATACCAGTCACTTTTGCCCATGGACAGTTCAGATTTTTTTATTTACAGTAGTGCTTGTCAAATTTCTAGGTGTCAGACACTCACTGATGCATTCTGTACCTTAACATATGGATTATATTAATAAAAACACTATTTTCCCCCAGCTACACCGTCAATACCATCTCTCACAGTGGAAGCACTGTCATTTTAGCAGATGACCCTGCGCAGTGGCCAGCAGTCCTGACTGATAGTGTGCGCTGTCAAATTGTTAAAAAAGGACCAGTACAAGTCGCAAACATTGTTTTCCCCCAAAATTCGGAGAATCCACCTTGAAGATTCACAAATGACAATTACATGAAAAGCATGAAAAATGGTGAAAAAATTCTTCGATCATGGATGTTATATTCCATGAGCACAGACTCTGTGTTCTGTTTTGCCTGCACTGTTTTTGGGAAGCGTGACAATGCCTTAAGCAACTGTGGCTTCCGTACATGGAGAAACCTTTTTGCAGAAAATTATAATAAAAAAAATATACCAAATTATAATAAAATAAAATATAACTCGAGCAAAAAAATCTAGAAGAACGCTTGTCTATTTTAAGCAACTGTGGCTTCTGTACATGGAGAAACCTTTTTGCAGAAAATTATAATAAAAAAAATATACCAAATTATATTAAAATAAAATATAACTCGAGCAAAAAAATCTAGAAGAACGCTTGTCTATCATTTAAAAGAACACGAATATTCAAAGGCACATTGTGACAATATGACAAACTGGCATGAGCTGCAGAGGAGACTGCAGACCAATAGACCAAACCATAGATCAAAGACAACAAGACTTGATGCGGCTCGAGATTGAGCATTGGAAAGGTATCATAAGGAGAGTGATTGCCATAATTTGTCACTTAGCGGAACGCAACCAGGCTTTAAGAGGGACCACAAGTGAGCTGTATGACCCACACAATGGGAATTTTCTGGCACAAGTTGAACTGATGACACAGTTCGATTCAGTTATGTCTGAACACATTAGAAGGATACAAAACCAAGAGACAAGAAGAGTGCATTACTTGAGTGGAACTATTCAAAATGAAATAATTGCACTAATTGGAAACAAGGTACTGGAAGAGATTGTGAGAAGAGTACACAGAGCAAAGTATTACTCTGTTATTATGGATTGCACTCCTGATGTCAGTCATAAGGAACAGCTCCATTGTTCTGAGAATAGTCAATTCGAACCATCTGTGTCCATTGCAGAACATTTCTTTGGATTTTTAGATGTTGAAGACACAACTGGTAAGGGCCTGACTGAAGTCCTGCTTGACCACCTGCAGAAACACAGCCTGAATCTTTCTGACTGTCGTGGTCAGTCTTAGGACAATGGCAGCAACATGATGGGCCATAAACAGGGTGTTCAGGCAAGAATTTTGCAATTGAACAGCAAAGCATTTTACATTCCATGCAGCAGTCATACACTTAAACTGGTTGTGTCAGATGCTGCCAAGTCCTCAGTGCTGTCCATCTCCTTCTTTGGTGTGTTGCAAAGACTCTATAACTTATTCAGTTCCTCTGTGCAACGCTGGGCAGTTCAAAAGGAACATGTAAAGCAGTTCACTTTAAAACCTTTGTCAACTACAAGATGGGAAGCTCGGATTGACTGCGTGAAGGTGGTGCGATACCAGTTACCAGAGATCCTGGATGCATTGTCTGCACTCCAGACGTTTGCTATAGAGAAGGGGGACTCAGAGACCACTGTCCACTGCTAAAAGCTTACATGGTGAGTTGAAGACCTGGTCTTTTCTGCTGTGCGCAATGACCTGGTACAATGTTTTGTACCAGATCAATCATGTCAGCAAGCTGCTACAAAGTCCAAATGTTTCCATGGAAACACTTAGATCAGAAACAGAAGGAGTAAAAGACTACCTTGAAGACTTCAGGGAAAATGGGATTGCTTCCTGTCAAACTGATGCAAAAGACATTGCAGAAAATCTGGATATGGAAATGACCCTTCCTGAGAAAAGGCAGCGTAAAAAGAAAAGACAGTCTCTATATGAAGGTACAGAGGAAACTCAGTCTACTCCAGACGAGACTTTCAGAAGAGACTTCTTTCTTCCCATGGTTGACACTGCCCTCAGAAGCCTAAGTGACAGGTTTTCAAGATTGAAGGGTGTTTATGACCTTTATGACTTTCTGTTCTCAAAGGACAACATGAAGCAGACAATAAAGAATGGAAAGCTTCATGAACGATGCAAAAAATTGGAAGAAACCCTCCATGACATTGATGCTGATAACTTGGCACTTGAGATCAATTCATCTCTCTACACTTTTCCAGACTATGTAGCCACTTCCCCCTTTGACATGCTTAATTACATATACAGTGAGAAGCTACTGGATTTGTACAGTAATTTAAGCATTGCTTTGCGTCTACTCCTGACTCTCCCTGTGTCAGTGGCTTCTGGTGAGAGGAGCTTTTCAGCTTTGAAGCTGATAAAAAATTACATGAGGTCTACCATGGGCCAAGAAAGGCTCACAGGATTGGCACTTATGTCAATTGAGCGTGATGTTTGCCAGTCTTTGGACATGGAGGACATTGTGATTGCCTTTGCAGAAAACAAGGCTCGCAAACAACAGTTTTAGATAATTTGCACATGTTTGTGAGAACTGAAAAATGTTAATGTGAGTGTGTGTGTGTGTGTGTGTGTGTGTGTGTGTGTGTAAGTATGTTGTACTTAGTTATTGTGCACTTTTTAATGTATATTTGATTTTATGGTACAGTGGTGTTTTTTGCAAATGTTCAATGGTTGAAAATGCTCAAATTTCAAATATTTTTTCAAGCAGTATTTGCATTGTACACATTTTTTATTTATGTAGAGTATATGCAACAGCAGTATTTGCACTGTAAACCTTTTTTATTTATGCACAGTATATGCAACATACATTTTTATTTATATAAAGTGTGGGTGAACTTAAACTGTATGGTTATGCCGTGGTTCCTGTAGGCTTTGAGTGTGTGCGGGGGGTTGGGGGGTTGGGGGTTAATGCTGGGTGCTATGCGCTCACGGCTTCCCTTCCCACCAACCTCCCCTTCACTATCGCGGCCAGAGCGACTAGTTTTCCTCCCGTTTCTTTCACTGATGTTTGGCAAAATGTGGGAAAAACAGCGTGTGCTTTATGAGAGAAAGGCACGAGCAGCGGCGCTGCTGTCCAAGTTACACACACACTCACTCTCGCTCATTCTCACTTTCACTCGGCTGAAAAGACTCTAAAGGTAGATGTTCTCCTTCAGAATCAGAGTCAGCCATTACTAAGACCAAAGCTTCATCACAGGTGTATTTTTTATTTGTTATTTTCATGTTTATCAGCTCGCGTGTAGCGAATGAGGCTTCTATTGAGCCGGTCCTGACACTCCCACTATCTTTGAGGTCTTCTTCTACAAAAAATTTTAATGGCAACACAAGGAACGACTAATTTTACAAAATGTAATTGAGTAAAAAGTAAGATATTTGACGTTAAAATGTAGTGAAGTTAAAGTAAAAGTATCCCGAATAGAAATACTTAGTAAAGTACAGATACTGGAAAAAAAACTACTTAAGTACAGTAACAAATTACATTTACTTTGTTACTGTCCACCACTGCTCTTGGTCAGTCTGTGCTTGTGTGTGACTGAACTCAGATATATCTGAATAAACCTGGATAAAGCCACCTATCAGCCTCACTACATTATTTGGATTCTCTCTGCTGGACTATAATGAGTGAACAATAGAAGATGGAGAGAGCTTTCTGATTTAGAACATGTCTACATCTGTCCATTATTTAAGTGATGTTTAAATAAAAATATTGTATTCTTTTATTCTTTTTTGTATCGACTGAAATAAACTGATATAATAATAAATAATGATAATTATAGCAGTATTTGTACTTCGTTACTGTACTTAAGTAAATTTTTACGTATCTATACTTTACTTAAGTAAAAAAAATAATGCATACTTATACTTTTACTCAAGTAGATTTTTCGCAATTATCTGTACTTTGTACTCCACTACATTATTAAAATGCGTGTCGTTACATCCTTCCGAATCTTGCATAAAAAAATTTTGGTCGACTTACGCTTTGGCGTTGCTGGCCAATGCGTTGAAACAGATCGGAGATCTGAATGGTCAAAGAACTCACGCGCTCAGCGCGCGTTTTGAAACAACACAAGCTATGAAGGCCTTCGTAACAAGTGGAACTGATGTAAATCGAAGAAAAGGACACGGTGGACACCAAATATCAAACATGGACGAAGAGCCAACAACGTCGACTGAGCTTGAGCCTGTGCCCTGCAGCTCTGATTCTGAGAGACATCCCTGGCCTTATTTAAGCAAGTTATTTGAATTTAAAGGTTCAAAGAATGACTCCTGGCGTTTTCAATGTGTCAAGTGCCTACCTCAACGCAAAGAACTGTTGGCGTTTAAAAACTCCCCTTCAAATTTGAAGAAACATATAGAGGTAAGACATGCAATGCTAGTTATTAATATTTAAGTTACAAACTTGCTATGACATGGTGCTATGACTGTTATAGAAAAACGGATGTCAACATAACAAAAATATCACACCAGTATAATATTTGTTTGACGTAAGTTAGTGGTACCCTAACAGGGCAACTTCTTTAGCTGGTTATTAGCACAGCAGGGATGATAGCTTGCTAGTACGTTACATTTTTGGAGATGAGCAAACTACTGCTATATCCGTACATTCGTAGTTGGCTAAAATAGCTGTTTGTTTTGACTCGGTTAAAGTCACTTTAAAAACAAAGTTGACTGGGGCCTTCAAAATAAAAGCCCAAGTGCTAAATCACTGAGATCATTATTAGATTTGTTTATTTCTTTAGGACAGCGTACAGTCTACATTAAGCCAGAGCAGAGATGCTTGTACCAGATTATAGCTTAACAGCTAATTTCCATCTGTAGTCCTATATTGTACATGTTTTTGGTGGTAGAAACCGGAGTACCTGGAGGAAACCTACGCAGACACAGGGAGAACATGCAAACTCCACACAGAAAGGTCCTGCCCTGGATGGGAATCGAACCCAGGACCTTCTTGCTGTGAGGCAGGCGTGCTAACCCGCCCTCAGATTGATGAAAAATGAGCCAGCGTTTATGGACTTTAGTTTTGTTAAATACAGGTGAGTATTATTAAGTTATGTCTGTAACATATTTATATTTTTGTGCTGCTGATTATACATTATTACTTTGATAAACATGAGACCATTACACTTAAATACTGCAGTAGTTACTGACATTAAACTCATCTTTTCTTTTATTTAAAGGATGTTTTCTTAGTTCTTTCTGTGCTTTCAGCAGTTTTCCTTTAAAAAATCAAAAACAAAACCTTATTCTTCCAAAAGGGATTTAGAAATATCACAGTTCAGATTTAGTGTTAGTTATTGGAGGATTTAAAAGAACTCTGTCATAATTATGCTTGTGTTTATCTCTGATATTGTGCAGTTCTTGTAAAAAACATGTACATGATTGGTCAGTGAGTGTCTCTTCCTCAAACTGCAGCAGCTGCTGAGCTTTTAAACACACACATAGGTTTTATTTCACAAACAGGACTTCAGCCTCTGTGTCAAATCAAACATTCTTTAGACATAATAAGGAACAAGAGTTAAAAACATGTTTGTCTTCATTAGCCTCATGATGTTGGAGTTTCCATCAGACAAACATGTTTCCCTCTAACCTTGTGTCACACATGGATTGAACACAGTAGTGTTAAATGTGTACACTACAGTGCACTGGGATGAATGCATCTGCACAAACAGCAGCTCAACTCAAGAACATCTTAAAGAAGGAGTTATTTATAAAACTTAAAACAACCAACTCCCAAAAAACATCTAAAAAATGTTCTCCAATAAAGAAGGAGGTAGAATTTAAGAGGAGAACATAATTTAAAGGTACAGTGTGTTGGTGCTACATTAAAGAAACGGTGTGTTAGCAGAAATACTCTGATACTATGGACTGGACTGGACAGTAATATGAAGAGTGTGGCAACTTTACAACTATTTGAAACTATATAAAAAGAGTATTATAGTAGTCATAGGTATTCTGGGATGTCAATTAGGATTGTAGATGTACTAAAGAATGTTAATTATAGATTAAATTAATTGAATGACACAATAATATCTGTTTTGTTTTTTCTCTTCTGTTTAGTGAATGGAACTTATTATAATTGTTTTACTGTTTTGTTTCGATGTTTAACACTTTTATTTAAATGTTAAAAGAGTTAGTCACAATAAGTCTTGACTTCAGCCTAAAACCCTTTTGGTCAATGTTTTATATTTAATGAAAGTGTTCTGTTCTTTTGTTTATTTTATGATCAATAAAAACTGAAAAAAGGAGACATTATTTATTTTAGAATATTCAAACCAGTTTTAAAGCAGCTTTGTTGAAAGGCTCTTTTTTTGTCCCAAACTGATGAAATAGGTATTTTGACAACATTAACTGTTTTGGGATCAGTGTGTTTGTCTCAGAAATCAAGAGACTGCACAGTCTTCTGCAAGTGTAGATAATCCAAGTTTACATTATTATTAATACATTATTATTATTAATAACCACATTATCCATATCACAAACAATCTATTAAACTACTACTGCATCAAATTTAACTTCAGCAGTAACATTTAACATCTAACATAGAGTATATGGTGACACATGTTTATTGTTCACAGCCTTTGTGTTCTCATCAGATTACATCCTTCTGTTGCTCACAGGTCTAAGCTAACATCTGTCCTCAGTCTCACCTGGTTCTGTCTCTGTCTCTTAGATCACCTGCTCACTCTGCTCTCTTCTTTCTCTCACTTCCTCTTTCCCTCTCTGAGCTCTCACCAACAGGAAATTAAAGATTCATTTAAGAAAATTACACTAACAAACACACAAGTTAATTAAACTTTGTAGACTGTTAACAATATTCCATCTCATTCATTTGATAAAAATAGATTGATTTAAAAATACATTTGACATATTTCATATCCTACTATGAAGTTTTAAAGTTCTAATGACAATATTTTTATCTAAAACATCCCCATGCCTCCTGACTGCTGCAGCTGTTTCCTGATCAGTGCAAGAGTGATACTAAACAAGTTTAAAAAAATTAAACATACATTTAAATATTCTGATCTTTTTTGTAGTATTTTATTTGAAGGAAAGTCATGTTGCCTCAGGCTCAGAGTAGCTGGGACAGGCTGAGGAGAAGGAACAGTGGAAAGTCATTAAAATGTTAGCTGCGGCTAATATTTGACAATGCAGCAACAGGTCCGGTGATTATTAACTACTTTAAGTGTCAGAAATAAAGTAGCGCCTCATAACAAGAAACACAAAATTAACCGCTTAAAAAGGCCTCGAGTAAGAGCGCCACTGATATACTTCTGTCCACCAGAGGGCAGGCTCCAAAAGTGGAAAGATCATGTTTACAGCCTGAATGGAGGAGCAATGGGCAGAAGACATCCATGTTTATTTGAAAAAAGAGGTAGTTCTTTTTTCTTAAAATATATAAAATGTTTTGTTTTAAATATATCTCATTTAAAAATTTAAATTTGTAATTTAAAAATCTGACATTCCCAGTCCTAAATAAAGTACTGTGGAGTAAAATGTATTTTTTAAGTTCTTAATTTTATTTTAGGGGTGCAGCCCTAAAAGTGGTCTAGCCTCGACCTATGATTCAATGTCTGGAAAAAACAATACTTCTGTTTTGTTATTGCTGGTGCAATATTATTTATTTATCAACAGTGTATCTGTTTGCTTGTTTATATTTAGTTTTGTGAGTTTTATTGATCACAGTTTTAAATAAAAACAGTTTTACTGTTCAAAGTATAATCTCTGGGCCCCTGTGTAAGAGACACATTTAGGGTTTCCACTCAGTTTAGCCTCAGCCTCTTCTCTCGTAGGTCGTAGGTCACAGGTCGTGTTGTGAGTCCGTCAGGCCTCCATTAGTGCAGTCCATGCGTCTGAGTGACTCTCACAGACGCAGTGAACCATTCCCACAGTTTCTTTCTGCGTCAAAGGCTAAATACTGTCAATCCTCCAAAGTGAAGCTCATTACCCTCCTGCTGACAGATCCTGGTGGTCCCGGCTCCACTTGTTTCTCCACTCTGCAGGCGCTGCACCAGCTCAGTGACAGAAGCTTCTGCTAGCTTTCTGATCCGGCCCGGTGTTAGCCCATGCTTTACCGCCGCTGGTGGTTTGGATGTTTGTAACTGCGTCAGTGTTTGGGCCTGGGTTAAGTTGGATGTCCCTTGCTAACAGGACTAGGAGAAAGAGAAATACTGTCGAGCGCACACAGTCTCTTTTCCTTTCACTCAAATCTGTTTTGGTGCATGACATTACACAAGCGTTTTCTAACTTCAGGAGTGAGTAGTAGATGGTTAAACAACCATATCCAAAGTTGTTCAGGTATAGTGTACAACAAAGTAGGGTTTAATTGTTCTTGAATTCTGAGAAAAGAAATCTAAATATAACCAGAAAAAGAACCCACATCAAACAGGTAAGTAGCAGGTGTACTCGCTGACGCTGTTTGTTTGAACCAGGACATTTCAGCTGTGGTTTCTCCTCAATACATGTTGAGGCTTTTAATTTCTAGACAGGTTTCTGTACTCGCAGCTTGTTATTGTTAAAATGAGCAGAATTTCAGAGTGCATGTACATGCCTAGATGTTAAAGGCAGTGACAAGAGGAGCACGGAGCCCAACCAACCCACAACAGCCTGGCTGTTCATATCTATTTCTTTCACCAACATATGGTCCATACCTGAGATTGTCCAGTCTGCAGAGGGGGTCCTCCTGTAGAGCAGACAGGAGCTTTACTCCTGTGTCTCCTGGATGGCTGTAGCTCAGATCCAGCTGTCTCAGATGGGAGGAGTTGGACCTCAGAGCTGAGGCCAGAGAAGCACAGCCTTCCTCTGAGATCAGACAACCTGAGAGTCTGCAAACACACAACATTATACAGATCATCAGTAACAGGTCTAAACATTAACAGGTCAAACTCCAGCACATTTGGTTCACTACATTGTGTTTAATATTTGTTTAGTTAATAAAAAACTGAAATCAGGCTCCTCACCATGAGTTTGTTTAGTAAAAAAAAAAAAAGATTAACTATTTTACAGAGCAGACAAAGATTTTTATTAATGTTTTAGGCGTCTGTCTTTTCCAAAGAGAACTTAATCACTAATAGTGAATAACATTAAAGTAAAGTTTTAGACTTCTGACCTGAGTTGTTCCAGTTTACAGTGAGGACTCTTCAGTCCAACAGACAACATCTTCAGCCCTGAGTCCTTCAAGTCGTTGTTACTGAGATCCAGTTCTCTCAGACTAGAGGACTGGGAGCTGAGGACTGAGGACAGAGCTTCACAGCTTCTCTCTGACAGGTTACAGTGGCTCAATCTGGAGAGAAAAGATTTTTTGAAGTGTAGAAGTGTATTAAAATGTAACTCAGTAAAATGGTGATTACTCACAGAGCTTTGTTGGAGGCTTTGACCACTGGCACCAGCCTCAGGAGAGCCTCCTCTGAAGCAGAATATTTCTTCAGCTCAAACACATCCACAGCTTTTTCTGATGACAGTAAGATGAAGGCCAGAGCTGACCACTGAGCAGGAGACAGTCTGACTTCAGACAGACGTCCTGAACTCGGGTACTGTTGAATCTGCTCCACCAGAGAACGGTCATTCAGTTCATTCAGACAATGGAACAGGTTAATGATTCTCTCTGCAGACACATCCTCACTCATCTTCTTCTTAATGTACTCAGCTGTTTCCTGATTGTTCTCTGAGCTACTTCCTGTCTGTGTCAGCAGACCCAGTAGAAGGCTCTGATTGGTCAGCAGTGAAAGACCCAGGAGGAAGCGGAGGAACAAGTCCAGGTGTCCATTTGGACTCTGTAAGGCCTGGTCCACAGCTGTTTGGTGAAGAAGTATTACATTTGTAGCACTCTTAGATTTGTCTGAGAGCAGGTTGAACCCAGTGTTGATGAAGGTCTGATGGACGTGAAGAGCAGCCAGAAACTCCTGGACACTCAGATGGACAAAGCAGTAGACCTTGTCCTGGTACAGACCTGGCTCCTCTCTAAAGACCTGTGTGAACACTCCAGAGTACACTGAGGCTGCTGTAGTGTCCAGGCCACACTCGCTCAGGTCTGACTCGTAGAAGATCAGGTTTCCTTTCCGCAGCTGCTCAAAGGCCAGTTTTCCCAGAGACTCCACCATCTTCCTGGTCTCTGGACTCCAGTGTGGCTCTGTCTCAGATCCTTCTTTATACTTGACGTTCTTGACTTTGGCCTGAACCACCAGGAAGTGGATGTACATCTGAGTCAGGGTCTTGGGCAGCTCTCCTCTCTCTCTGGTTTTCAACACATTCTCCAGGACTGTGGCAGTGATCCAGCAGAAGACTGGTATGTGGCACATGATGTGGAGGCTTCGGGACGTCCTGATGTGGGAGAGAATTGTGTCGGGCTCGTCTCTGAACCTCTTCCTGAAGTACTGCTCCTTCTGTGGGTCGGTGAAACCTCGGACCTCTGTCACCACGGCAACACACTCAGCTGGGATCTGATTGGCCGCCGCGGGTCGTGTGGTTATCCAGAGGCGAGCGGAGGGAAGCAGGGTCCCCCTGATGAGGTTTACCAGCAGCACATCCACTGAGCTGGACTCTGTGGCATCAGTCAGGGCCTTGGTTTTGGTGAAGTCCAGAGGAAGTCTGCACTCGTCCAGGCCGTCAAAGATGAAGACCACCTGGAGGTCTTCAAAGCTGCAGAGTCCTGCTTCTTTGGTTTCACTAAAGAAGTGTTGAACAAGTTGCACCAAACTGAACTGTCTCTCTTTCAGCACATTGAGTGCTCTGAAAGTGAACGGGAACAGCAGCTGTATGTCCTGGTTGGCTTTGCCTTCAGCCCAGTCCAGACTGAACTTCTGAGTGAGCACTGTTTTCCCGATGCCAGCCACTCCCTTTGTCAGCACTGTTCTGATTGGTCCATCTGTGTCAGCTGGGCCTTTAAAGATGTCTTCACATGTGATGGCTGTCTCTGGTCTGCCTGGTTTCCTGGAGGCTGTCTCGATCTGTCTGACCTCATGTTCCTGGTTGACCTCTGAAGCCCCTCCCTCTGTGATGTAGAGCTCTGTGTAGATCTGGTTCAGAAGGGTGGGGTTTCCTGCTTTAGTGATGCCCTCAAACACACACTGAAACTTCTGCTGCAGGTTAGACTTCAGTTTACTTTGACAAACTCCAGAAACCTTTCCTGAATGAAGACAACAGATAAAGCCATGAGTCTCAGAGAATATAAAATGACTGTGAGCCTCTTGTTAAATGTGTTAAATGGTCCTACTGCTCCACAGACGCTCAGCAAGCTCCTTCTGCTTCATCCTCTTCAGGAAGTTCAGTGTGATCTTCAGAAAAGCCTCACTGCTGCTCCTCTGCTCTTCATCCTCATCCTTCAGATGCTCTAAGCATTCTGGGTAATCTGTGCTCAGAACCTTGTGGAGCTTCTTCAGCTCCTTCTTGACAAAAGTGCAGATGTTCTCCTCCAGAAGCTGAGCAGATACATTATAAACAACACAAATGCAGTCAGTGTTCAGATCTGTGTAAAAAAAGTTCTCATTCATTTATACATTTCCAAACTTTAGTGAATGACAGACCATAAATATGGAGTCCAGCTGTGTCTGATGTTGCTGATCACTGATGACCTCTGACCCCTGCTGCTTCACTCTGTGGACGAGGACACGACAAAGACTGATTATTTCTCTGTTTCAGTGACACACTCCTGACTCTCTGTTGTAAAGTCTGTACTATTGATAGACTCTGGAAGGTCTGGATTATTAATGTTAATTTAATTAATCTTACTTTGTTGTTTTAAAGGTCAGAGGTCGTCCCGTTGACCGGTCGCTCCTGAAGGACTCACAGCTGGAGCCAGGTTCAGAAGACTCTGGTGTCTTTTTTATTCTGGTTCAATGAACAAAGTTAAAATATAATTTTAGAGTGATCATTAATAGATTGAATTTTATGACATTTACTTTTTGAAAGTATTTTTAGCAAAAAAAAAAAAGATACACTAATTGAACAAATTTAAGAAAAGGAATTAAAACAGCTCAAATTTAATTTGTGAGGAGTTCTGCACTTGAGTTTCTTTTGAAGTATGGAATGTTGTGGTCAGAACTAACTTTGTTCTTGTTCTTGTGGAGTAATTGCCTTTACCAACCTTTTTTTTTATAAAAGTGAAGTTCTTTCTGTTAAAAAAATTAAGAATAAATATTTAGCAATGATGAGATAAATTATAATCTACATGAGACTGAGGCAGACTGTTTTCATGTTTAATTTAAATATTATAATCCTAAAGATTACATGTATTTGACTTGTTTGTGGATTAGCCAGGCTTACTTTATTTTACCATTGTTCTGGAAATATTAAACTGAGACTAGAGTTTTTTATTCTGACAGTGCACATTTGAATGTGTGTTTGATTCTAAAGATTAAAGCAAAAGCATCTGGACTCAGTTTTCAAGGTGAAGACGTTTTGTCTCTTTTTCTAAGAGTCTTTATCAATTCTGAGTTCAACTGGTAAGAGAGCTGAGCTTTATCTCTAGAGGGAGGAGTTTAACCTGAAACTAACTCTGATTGGACCAGACTGTTCTGGTCTCATAGTCTTTAGCTCTGAAAGGACAGTGTGACTCCTGATGTGAGAGTCGTTAAAGGCTCAGGAGAGTCGTTAGTGACACTGTTTCATGCAGGTGTTGTTCTGTCCTCAAAGGACTGTCCTTTCTCTTTGAGGTGGAGGTGGACTGCAGACTCATAAAGGATAACTACACTCTTCTCTTTTGTCCCTGGTTCTTGTCTGTTTGGTTTCTGTGTCCTTTTAGTTTTGTTGAATGTCCATCTGGGGGATCTACAGTCTCTCAGAGCTTCATGAATGTGTTGTTCTTCCTTCTCTTTTCCTTCTGAGGCTAAAGCATGCTGGGTAAATTGTGAAAATGTGTGACTCCAGAGCCACAGAGCTGTTATCTGAATTATTATACACATACTTTTAACAATAAATAACAGATATTGTTTTATAGACTCACTCCACCCAAATCTAAAGAGACACAAGTGGGATCCAGCTCTGAACCTGCATTTGAACCTGCTTAACAAAAACAAAACTCCAACCATTATCCTGACGTTACTCTAGGATCTGTGATAAATATATAAATTCATTCTAATAAAAACTTTCAAAGAACTATTCAAGGACATTTTCTAAAGACTTGTTGAGCCTCCAGTTTGTAATGACTCTGTTGTTTGTGCGAAACCAAAGGAAGAGAATGGTTCATATCGACCAGTCTCCTCATTAAACTTGGACCACAAACTGTTTACAGCAATTACAGCCCATCAATTATCAGAAATTATTTAATGTTTGACAAATACAGATCAGATTGTGTTTATACCTGGGGCAGGACCTGTGTTCAGATCAGTTCTAGTGGAAATGAGACCTCCCCACCCACCAACCCACCCATAGTTGTTCTTCTAAAGTGTTCTGACGATGACTTACTGTGGACCATGTTCTGTTTTAAACTCAATCGCTAGCTCCATGGAGCGATCACTTTTAAAGGAGACACAGCTGGGCCCAGGAGCAGGTCTGTGGATAAAGATGGTGCAGTGGTTTTAGTGCTGACCTCTGACCTGGAGAACAGTGGTGGACCATTAGAGATCCTCATCTCACCTTTGAGCTTTGGGGGGGTCAGTGGTTTTAGAGGGGGGGGCTCCGTCCTCTCTGTGCTCACTCTGATCCATGCTCAGTCCAGAGCCCTACAAAATGACACAAAGTGAACAAACTGTAAAGGACACTCAATAATCCTTTCCTCTGTCCTACACTGCCCCCTACAGCCACAGACCAGTCACTGCAGCTCAACACACTAAACTAAAGCAGCTCTGAATCCTCAGGGACTAAACTGAGATTAAACTAACCAAACTAAGACTTATTCAAGACTCAACCAGAAATGAACCTGCACCAATATTTATTAAACCTTTATGAAACAGATTAAAATCCAGTCCAAACCTGATTAACACATAACACACACAACACTGATTAGCACATAGTCCTGAAACTTACTGAAAATGACCTCTGACCTTCCCATCAGCTGTTTGACTGATGGCCTCTGGGAGGCGCTAGAGATCCTTGCCACTAAATCACAAAGGTTCAAAAACACTTTGGTCCCGTTGCCATAAGGCACTAAAGCAGGTCCTGAACTGAATGTAACTCTGACTTTGTCCATGTCTCTGTCTGTCTTTGTCCCAGAGGACTGTCTCAATGGTTTGTCTGTAACTGTTGGTTTTATTGTCGTCCTGTTTGTTTGGTTTCCTCACACAGAGGGTCAGACATGTTACTTCCTGCTTCTGAAGAGTGCAGTCGCACCTCTGCTTGCTCATGCCTGCTTTACTTTTCTTTTTTAGTTATCTCTACATTTAGCCAATGATTTTATGATTAACATTTTTACATTACTTTTTACTTTCTTTTAACTGGATTTTGCTTTTATGTTTTTACTTGTTTTTTTTTTTACTTTTTAAACAACACATTGGACTCGCCGAGCGACTGGAGCCTTGGTATCTATTTTTCAACATGTCTGGGGTAAAAACAACAACTACAAACTCTTTCTGCCAAAATTGCTGGAAATATCAACAAGAAATCAGTGTGCTACAAACAAAGATTTTTGCTTTGGAATCTGAAAGAGGACTTCAGGAGACAATACCGATCACACAAAGATGATACCCCTTACACCTAACTTGGCCAGGTCACGGGTTCTATCATCATCACTAAAAACATCACCCCCAATACCACCCAGGAGTACCACTGCTTCACCTCGGCCACTACCTAGAGTCCAATGCACCCCTGTCAGACCCCCTCCACCCCCTCCCAGACCAGCTCCAAAAGCCTTGACTAGCATCAAGGCTACTATCAGTGATTAGGACACTGAGGGCCTCTGCTGTTCCAGGACTTTTTGTCATAATAAACCACTTATCAACCTGAGGCCCTGGGAGAGAACACTCCCTCCTAGCTCCATAACTACAGTCAGAAGTCGCAGATTGAAGAAGAGAATAACAGTTAGATTGTGTTATAATAATTTTTATTATTATATTATTATATTGTGTATATTGTTTATAGTACTGGGTGCTCATCGTTTCTCTACAGGTCATGTCAAATCATGTCATGTCCTCCATGCTAGACCAAGCATGGAGTAGACATAACTAGATAGACATGGGTTGCCATGGTACTGCGGCGCCTGGAGCCTCGAAGGAGTGTGTATGGAAGATACACCTCCCACTGGCAGCCCCCACTGCAGTGGTATAAATTCTCATGTTTTGTTTACTTCTTTAAGCAAAACGCACTATGTACCTTTGATATATCCGTGTGTTTGCTTCATCCTTGCAAGAATAAAACCTGGCCTTTCGCTTTTTATAATATAATCTGTCTCCATGTCTCTCTGGATAATATAACAATATAGAATTCTTATAACATTTGGTGCCGTGACCCGGATCTCAATATTCGTTGTTTCTCATACAAAGAGGTGAGCTGACGTGCACGGAGAAATGCACAAAAAAGCATTTCTTGTAAGTCCCAAGCTGTGCTGTTAAAGCAGTACGGGCCAGACCTCCACTCTGTGTGTGTGAAGCGCGATGACGAGATCTGGACTGAAACATGACGAGAGGACACAGAACAGACAGTCTGGCTGCAGAACAACTGGACTATTGGACTGAAAATTCAGGTAAACAGCTGTTTAATTTATTTTTTTTGGTGTGTGTGTGTGATTTGTGAATACCAAAGCTTCCGGAAGTAGTAGTTTTGGAAATCTGGCGTATGTTGAGTGAGCTGCATGTATTTACATCACCATAGTTGATGTTTTTCCATGAAGTTGGCCAGCATAGGAGATTCTGAAACGCTGAAAGATCGAGATTCCTTAAATGGTGAGATCCGCTTTGTCGAGACCCTGCCTATATGGTTTATGGTGAGATTAAAAGCCGAAAAAGTATGTGTTTTTGATCAAGACCCTACCTGTCAATGTAACGGTGAGATTTTAAACGGGATATTCTGATGTTAATCTGTGTTAAAGCTTGTTGTCTTGCTGGATTTAAGTTTGATAGATACCTTATGCTCTGTAAGTCTTTATGGTGTTTCTTGAAACGGACCCGCGCGATTAGTTCATTGGCCGTGACGAGGGCGGACTCTATGGCACTAGATAGTTCACCTGATTACAAGAAGGAGTATGAGGTCTAAAGAGCTTGTCTGGGAAGCACAAGAATTTGTCTTAGATTAATAATCACGTATCGTAATACGCCACAATCGAACTGCCTTGCGTAGCTAGTATTGTTGGTTTTTAATGGTGCGTTGGACGCACAGGAAAACTCGAGTATGGACTATTATCAAGATACTTACTAACAACAAAAGTGAGATGAATGAGTCCAAAGTCAATGTGACTATAAAGGCCTGCCTACGTAGAATTGATTCCTGCAGATGAGAAATGAGATTATAAAGCCCACTAGACAGTGAGAGGCTTTTGCTGAAGAAATGTTCACTGCATGTGATAGCGGTGAGTGAGAAAAAAAAAGCCCACACGACGTGACGGGGCTTTTACTGAGAATTGTTGAACTAAAGAGTTAAAGATAAAAGGTGTGTGTGAGAGAATAAATGTGTTATGAATGGGCCATTGTTGGATGAAGAATGAGTCTAATGATGTAAATCAGAACAAAAGTAATGTTTTTGTTTAGAGAAAGTTTGAACAACATGAGAGAGAAAGGTAGCTTCCATAAGCTATTTTTCTAGTTTGAGAAAAAACAGAGAAGCAGAGAAGAGATTTTGAAAGAAGTACACACATGTACTTCAAACCACTAATCATTTGTATTTTGTATAAATGTTTTCTGGGAGCATCTAGGTCTTGGCCTTCCTCTCGGAAAACAGTGCCCTCTCCAACCTTTCTCTGCACCCCACCTCCCACCTGCTCATTTTCGGCTGAAAAGAAGCTGCAGACAGACCAGCAGCAGCAAACACAGAAGCGGTAAGATAAACGAATTCAGACAAACGTTTATTTAAAATTTTTATCTATTGAGATTGACCAAACAGGTATTTGTAAAGTGTGTTTGGAAATTGGATGAAACTTGAAATTAATATGAATGTAATGTATTTCTCTGAGGAAAAATGCACAATTGAAAATGGAGACCGAGAGCGAGGTGGAGGTGGGAGGGACAGACGAGAGGGCACTAAGAGGAGAAGGAGGAGGTCGAAACTGGGTCCAGACGAGAGACGAGGAGAATGACCTCATAACTGACCGCTTCAACTAACAGGTCAGGTACATAAACACACAAAGACACATGTAAATACAGACACATAAAGACACAGACCAAACACGGACACATGAGACACATCTACAGAGGAGAATGTGATTTTGGTTTATGAGAGAAAATAATGAGTATTCTGTTAATCAGACTAAACAGTGCTTCTCCAGAAAAGTCCTGTCAACTTTCTTTATTTCATTAATTGATTTAAACTCCTCTTTTAACTGTATTAAACACTGTTGTTTTAGCCTCATGCTAACCATTTGGTTAACCAAGCATCCCTTCAGCACTTTAACACAGTTTTGTTTAAATCTTCTTCTCCCCCCTTTTTGAGACTTGGGACAACCATGGCTCAAAACACCACCAAAAATGAACAAAATCAAATAAAAGTTAAAAAAATTAAAATAAAATCAAAACAGAATGTTTTTTTCCAATTACCACCTTAAATTGTTATTTCATTAATTAGCATTTCTAATTATTCATCTTCTTTATGTTTTCCAAATAGCATCACTTTTGTTTCTGTTACATTTAAAACTTAACTTTGTTTAGTTCAGTTTTAATTTTAGTTACCATTAGTTGTAGGTCTTTACCTGTAACTGTAATTGGTATCATCCACAATTTGATAAATTTTTACTCAGCCGATGCAAACATAAATAATGTTATATAGATCAGAACTGGTTTCTCATGATCTATTGTCACAAACTTTTAAACATTCACCTTCAATTCACAATTTATTTCACGTGTTCTTTTAAATTAGAAAATTTCATGCCTTAGACCGGCCCACTTTAGTTCCCGACTGACTATATTAAAATAATAAAATTAAATAAAATATTCTCAAAATATTGTTTAATTTACCTTAAATTACTTTATTCAGAAAGAAAACACATTTTTCTCTTACTTCAAAACAAAATTTCTCAATCACCCTTGGGTTCAGACCCCTCTCTCTGGGGTTAAACCAGTAACAGCAGCATGTCTCAGCTGCTTGAACACACCACAAAGCCTCTGCTCTGTTCACACTGCTTTCCTCTAAAACACCATCATCTCCGTGATTGTCGTTTTTAAAAGGAAAGACCAAACATAAAATCAACAAAGTTCCTCTCAACTTCTGCTTTATTTTTAAATTAAATTTCTGCAGGATTTTGTTCAGTATAGATTTGTTCCAGACTGTCTCTGTAAAACTCAGTTTTACCACCAGGTGCTAAATACAATAAACCAGTTTGTTTTTGTAGTTTTCCCATATTAATTTAAACGTAACATAAAAACGTTTTATCAATTACTATTTTCATGTTTCCACTAATTTGGCATTCAGATGTCACATAAAGAATTCACCTCACTCAATGTTAAACAGAAACTTTAAACATCAAATGTAAAATCAAAATTAACGTGTCTCCATCCATCCATCCATCCATCCATCCATCTTCTACCGCTTATCCGGGGCCGGGTCGCGGGGGCAGCAGTCTAAGCAGAGACGCCCAGACTTCCCTCTCCCCAGACACTTCCTCTAGCTCTTCCGGGGGGATACCGAGGCGTTCCCAGGCCAGCCGAGAGACATAGTCCCTCCAGCGTGTCCTAGGTCTTCCCCGGGGTCTCCTCCCGGTGGGACATGCCCGAAACACCTCCCTAGGGAGGCGTCCAGGAGGCATCCGAAACAGATGCCCGAGCCACCTCAGCTGGCTCCTCTCGATGTGGAGGAGCAGCGGTTCTACTTTGAGCTCCCCCCGAGTGACCAAGCTCCTCACCTTATCTCTAAGGGAGCGCCCCGCCACCCTGCGGAGAAAGCCCATTTCGGCCGCTTGTATCCGGGATCTTGTTCTTTCGGTCATGACCCAAAGCTCATGACCATAGGTGAGAGTAGGAACGTAGATTGACTGTAAATCGAGAGCTTTGCCTTACAGCTCAGCTCCTTCTTCACCATGACAGACCGGTACATCGACCGCATCACTGCAGAAGCTGCACCGATCCGTCTGTCAATCTCACGTTCCCTCCTTCCCTCACTCGTGAACAAGACCCCAAGATACTTGAACTCCTCCACTTGAGGCAGGATCTCTCCACCAACCTGAAGGGGACAAGCCACGCTTTTCCGACTGAGAACCATGGTCTCAGACTTGGAGGTGCTGATCCTCATCCCAGCCGCTTCACACTCGGCTGCAAACCGTCCCAGTTCACGCTGAAGGTCCTGGCTTGATGGAGCCAACAGGACAACATCATCTGCAAAAAGCAGAGACGAGATCCTGTGGTTCCCAAACCAGACTCCCTCCGACCCCTGGCTGCGCCTAGAAATCCTGTCCATAAAGATAATGAACAGGACCGGTGACAAAGGGCAGCCCTGCCGGAGTCCAACATGCACTGGGAACAGGTCTGACTTACTGCCGGCAATGCGAACCAAGCTCCTGCTCCGGTCGTACAGGGACCGGACAGCCCTTAGCAAAGGGCCCCGGACCCCATACTCCCAGAGCACCCCCCACAGGGCACCACGAGGGACACAGTCGAATGCCTTCTCCAGATCCACAAAACACATGTGGACTGGTTGGGCAAACTCCCATAAACCCTCCAGCACCCTGGAGAGGGTATAGAGCTGGTCCAGTGTTCCACGACCAGGACGAAACCGCATTGTTCCTCCTGAATCCGAGGTTCAACTATCGGTCGCATTCTCCTCTCCAGTACCCTGGCATAGACTTTCCCGGGGAGGCTGAGGAGTGTGATCCCTCTATAGTTGGAACACACCCTCCGGTCCCCTTCTTGAAAAGAGGGACCACCACCCCGGTCTGCCAGTCCAGAGGTACTGTCCCCGACCGCCACGCGATGTTGCAGAGGCGTGTCAACCAAGACAGCCCTACAACATCCAGAGACTTGAGGTACTCAGGGCGTATCTCATCCACCCCCGGTGCCTTGCCACCGAGGAGCTTCCCAACTACCTCAGTGACTTCAGCCTGGGTGATGGACGAGTCCACCTCCGAGCCCTCGGCCTCTGCTTCCTCAGTGGAAGACGTGTCGGTGGGGTTGAGGAGATCCTCAGTATTCCTTCCACCGTCCAACAATATCCCCAGTTGAAGTCAGCAGGTTCCCACCTCCACTGTAAACAGTGTTGGCAGGGCACTGCTTCCTCCTGAGGCGCCGGACGGTTTGCCAGAATTTCTTCGAGGCCGACCGATAGTCTTTCTCCATGGCCTTACCGAACTCCTCCCAGACCCGAGTTTTAGCCTCCACGACCACCGGGCTGCAGTCCGCTTGGCCTGCCGGTACCTATCAGCTGCCTCAGGAGTCCCACGGCCAACCAGGCTCGGTAGGTCTCCTTCTTCAGCTTGACGGCATCCCTTACTTCCGGTGTCCACCACCGGGTTCGGGAGTTGCCGCCACGACAGGCACCGGAGACTTTACGGCCACAGCCGAGTGGTCGCATCGACAATGGAGGTGGAGAACATGGTCCACTCGGACTCAATGTCTCCAACCTCCCTCGGGATCTGGTCAAGCTCTGCCGGAGGTGGGAGTTAAAGGTCTTTCTGACAGGGGCTCTGCCAACGTTCCCAACAGACCCTCACAGTACGTTTGGGCCTGCCGAGTCTGTCCAGCTTTCTCCCCCGCCATCGGATCCAACTCACCACCAGGTGGTGATCAGTTGACAGCTCCGCCCCTCTCTTCACCCGAGTGTCCAAGACATATGGGCGGAGGTCAGATGAAACAACTACAAAGTCGATCATCGATCTCCGACCTAGGGTGTCCTGGTGCCACGTGCACTGATGGACACCCTTATGCTTGAACATGGTGTTCGTTATGGACAAACTGTTGCTAGCACAGAAGTCCAATAACAGAACACCACTCGGGTTCAGATCAGGGGGGCCGTTCCTCCCAATCACGCCCCTCCAGGTGTCACTGTCGCTGCCCACGTGAGCGTTGAAGTCCCCCAGTAGAACCCTTTATGAAGACAAAAAAATCAAGGACCGTGACGTCGCCCGGTATGGCGCAGCCGGGGCCCCACCCTGGAGCCAGGCCCGGGGTTGGGGCTCGCATGCGAGCGTCTGGTGGCCGGGTCTTTCCCCACGGGGCCCGGCCGGGCTCAGCCCGAAGGAGCGACGTGGGGCCGACCTCCCGTGGGCCCACCACCTGCGGGAGGAATCGTAAGGGGCCGGTGCAAAGTGGATTGGGTGGCAGCCGAAGGCGGAGGCCTCGACGACCCAATCCCCGGACACGGAATTGGGCGCTAGGGACATGGAATGTCACCTCGCTGGCGGGGAAGGAGCCTGAGCTTGTGCGGGAGGTTGAGAGATACCGACTAGAGATAGTCGGGCTCACCTCCACGCACAGCTCGGGCTCTGGAACCCAAATCCTCGAGAGAGGCTGGACTCTCCAATTAACGTGTCTCTCTTTATTTATTCAAATTCACCAAAATTGTAATCAGTAATTACCATTACTGTTCATTTAATAAAATGTAACATCTCAACCTCCTTTTCCTATTTCTTTAGGTTACAAAGACCCAAAGTTTGGTCAAAACCAAAACAACTTATCGTCTGTTCAAAAGAACCTTGTGTTAGTCCCTGTACTCAAAAAAAAATCTAAAATCACTTCAAACAGTGATTAAAACCCAGCGAGCCATTGGCATATGCTCCTAAACTTTAACAATTCACCTTGTTAGTTTAACAAATATCCTTTTATTTACTTTTTTCTCATTAACTTTCAATTTCTCAAATAAATCCTTTAAGATCGTTTTAACAGTTTGAACTGTTTTAACATAGATATGTTTTAATTACCAAAACCAGATTACCAATTTACATTACAGTTTAAATCTTTATTGTATAGATGACACTATACCTTAATTATAAAGTACCAAAATAAATAAAATAATGATTATTATTTATTTTGAACAATCTTCATTTCAATTTTCCAATTACTTAAACTTAAAATTTTTCAAAAACCATATTCAAACTCATTAATTCAATCGTTTAGTTTACCAAATCATGTTTCATAGATTCAATAAAACTCAAATGTGGACTTTATTCATATCAACAGACCTGTCAGAAGGTCAAACAGTTTTCATAATTAAGCATCATAAACTTTATTTAACACATCAGTTCAGAGCAATCTGTTTCTGTCACTGACATTTCCAACTCAGTATTTTTCTCAACATTAAAAGTTTGTTTAATGTAAAGGCTCCCACAATGTCTGTGGAGCTAAAAAAAACAAAAACCCAAACCAAAACATTTCTAGCTCCTGGAGCATAAAGGAGGGTGCTGTGAAGCCCCTGTTACCTTGACTTGCATAGAATTTTATCTTGTGTTTAAACATTCCTCGTGAATCCAAACAGTGTTTGTTTTGAATCCATTTTCCCACTTTCACACTTTGTTAGAACCAAACCAGAGAAATACATAAATGTTTATTTTCTTTACTTAGGTTCTGGTAACATTGTTTTCTTTTAAATGTGAGCTTATAGCCCAACTATAAAGTTATATTATCTTTATAAACTTACTCTGCGCAATTCAACTTTAAGACACATATTTAAATTCTTCCAATTACAAAGTAATCATTTTCATTCTTTTATTGGCGTTACACCGTGTGTTTGAACCACACTGATATTAAGGACCTTTATTAGTTCTCGTACTAATAGATACACAAAATTGTTTAGCAAAACATCAATCACTACTTTTATTTTGGATCCAAGTGTTGGATCTTTAATTTCTTCAAACCTTTAATGTTCACACTGCCGTGTCACATAAAATACAATACCAACTCTGTTCTTTAAACCTTTTCAGATTAAAATAGATTTCCAGCAGACCATATCTGTGGAAACAGGGTTTATCTGCTGTTTCATTTTTATGGTTTGATCATTTTAAGGGCTTTTATGGTTTCGTTTGACTAAAACCTAGGAGGCACGTTCTATGGGTCTATAATGTCAGATAACGTTCTGATTTGTTTGTTTGTTCTTTATTTGGATGGAAGCCAACTACAACAAGTATACCAGTTCAGAAAAGGAGTTTTGACAATTAATATAGCCACCACCAGTAAGAGCTAATATTAACATAGTTCTTTGAACTTTTATCATCTTGGTTTACACCTGTGAAGGGAAGTACACCTGTGAGCAGGGCTAGTGACGGGGGTCACATGACTTCCTGTGACATCACTCTGAACTTGACAAACGTAGAGATCAGGGACAGGTGCAGTGCAAAGCAGAAGTCTGGAGGTTTTGTGAAAGTAAGACCATTAGACCAGCGTTGCCTGCTGACCGGAAACATGCGTCCTTAAAGGATCCTCGTTTTATTTGTGTTCACATACAATGTGACGGAGAACATCGTGAGTCAAAACTCACACTTTAGGAGCCAAACAGCAGCTCCCTCAGGTTCATTTGAGAGCCCCATTTACATCGACGACAGAGGTGTCCTTCGAGGGTGTCCTTAATGAATATAAGGCTAAAATTCAATTAGCATTAGGATTTGAATTTTTACCATTTGGGACAATTTATGAAAATGTGGATTAAATTAAGTATATTTATAAACAACAAAGGTTTATGACATGTACGAGAGATGCTGTAACTGTTAATTAAAACTGGAAATGAGAGAAAACTGGTCCAAGGACTGGACAGAACAAAATAGCACTGGGCATGCTTTTAGCTGAAAAGGGGGGATCTACAAAAGGATTTCCTTCAAAGTAACACAGGACTAGTTACAGGAGAACTAAAGCCTTTGAGAAAGGACTTCAAACTCTAACAGAGGAATTAGAGTATTCTGGTATAGAGAAATTAATTTTGACCTGGTTTTACAACATATTTGGAAAATTGACTGGGATTTTAGAATCTGTATTGAGATACAGTACATGTACTTGTTGCACTTCCATGTCTAATAACTTATGTTTGTGTTGCTTTACATATATCCGGAGCTTGTTGGTGAGATTGATGAATGTGGCCATTGCTGGGTCAACATTCCTGGACATGCACCTGCCAAACGACTAAGGTCAAGGCTTTGACCTCAGATGAACACTTTGATATCTGAGGGACGTTATTGTTTGCATGTACACCAACGGGACAACAGCTCCAGGACGAATCATATTACAGACCTAAGGGCCGTATGCTTCATTGAATTTATTATGCTGAAGAGAATTGATTTTAATCATTATGAATGTGCATGAGTCTCACTCCATGTGTTTTTCTTTTCGTTACAGGGACAGGAATGGACAGGCAGGGACAGGCCAGAGATCTTGAGTCCAATGGGTCAACCAGCTTAAACTCTGGCAAATTTTTCTACTTTATTTTGGAGTGACACTGTGTTTTGATTTATGATTTATGGACATTTATGATTTATGGACTTTAAAGAATTTGACTTTGAAGAATCAGTGCATTACTCTGTGGGTTCCATTTGATTTGAAACATATCCATTATAATCATTTGTTGTGTTTGTTTTAACATGTGTTGTAAGTTAATCATTTGAAGTGATTACATACATTTGATGCTTGATGTTTGTGTTTTGTCACCGCCTTTGGGGCGAGGGGTGGATAGAAGAGTTTTTCCCAGCTTTAGGTCATTTTACCAATTGGTCAAATGTTCTTCTGGCTAGGTCAACAGCCCTGCTGGGTTTTCGCTTCTGTCATAGTTTAAAACTCAAAATCAAGCTAGTAGGTTGTTTATGCTAATTGTTATCAGCATAAAGAGGGGGGAATATTATAATAATTTTATTATTATATTGTGTATATTGTTTATAGTACTGGGTGCTCATAGTTCTCTACAGGTCATGTCAAATCATGTTATGTCCTCCATGTTAGTCCAAGCATGGAGTAGACATAACTAGATAGACATGGGTTGCCACGGTACTTCTGCACCTGGAGCTGGGGCCTTGGGGAAGTGTATGGAAGATACACCTCCCACTGACAGCCCCCACTGCAGTGATATAAATTCTCATGTTTTGTTTACTTCTTTAAGCAAAACGCACTATGTACCTTTGATATATCCGTGTGTTTGCTTCATCCTTGCAAGAATAAAACCTGGCCTTTCGCTTTTTAAAATATAATCTGTCTCCGTGTCTCTCTGGATAATATAAGGATATAGAATTCTTATAACAGATTGTCTAATTAGACAAATCTGATTCAAATCTCCTGCAAACAGATAAAGTCAGGTCCTGCTCAAACAGACTTAAAACTTGCAGTGTTCAATGTCAGGTCTTTGGGAAACAAATCTTTTTTAATTAATGATTTTATAACTTCAAATAAGCTTGATTTTATGTTTTTAACAGAAACATGGTTAGACAGTGTTATAAGAATTCTATATGTTAAAAGAATTCTATATCCTTATATTATCCAGAGAGACACGGAGACAGATTATATTATAAAAGCGAAAGGCCAGGTTTTATTCTTGCAAGAATGAAGCAAACATACACGGATATATATCAAAGGTACATAGTGCGTTTTGCTTAAATAAGTAAACAAAACATGATAATTTATATCACTGCAGTGGGGGCTGTCAGAGGGAGGCGTATCTTCCATACACTTCCCTCAAGGCCCCAGCTCCAGGTGCAAAAGTACCGTGGCAACCCATGTCTATCTAGTTATGTCTACTCCATGCTTGGACTAGCATGGAGGACATGACATGATTTGACATGACCTGTAGAGAACTATGAGCACCTACTAACTATAAACAATATAAACAATTATAACAATAAAATTATTATAACAGACAGCAGGACTGGAAACACGGTCCTTATTGAATCCACCCCATCGAATTTCACATTTTTATCCAAAATACGGGAAAACAAAAAGGGTGGTGGTGTATGTGCCTTTCTTAGGGATAATATTCTTATCCAGAAGCTATCACTTGGTGAGTTTTCATCATTTGAGTATGTGTCATTCAAAATGGAGTTGAGGTTTTCTCCATCTATTTTATATGTAGTTCTTTACAAACCACCCCAACAATGTCATGATTTTATTAATGAGTTTACTGAAATGCTTTCAGTTATTTGCACAGAATTTGAACAAATAGTCACATCTGGTGATTTTAATGTGCATGTGGATAATGTTTGTGACAGAAATGCCAAAGAACTTTCTACTTTTCTTGATACTTTTGGTCTTTGTCAGCATGTTAATGAGCCGACCCATAACAGAGGTCACACTCTGGACCTGGTCATTACTAAAGGTGTTCATATTTCAGATGTCACTGTGGTTGATGTTGCTCTATCTGATCATTCATGTGTCTTTTTTCAATCTGTCCATAATTCCAAAAGTTGCTGTTGGACATACTGTTGTAAAAAAGACATACATTAACGATAACACCAGGACACAGTTTATGGAGGCAATCAGGTTTGAAAATGCCTCATCAGGTCAAGTTGATGATTTGTTGAATTGTTATACTTCAGTAACAACTATTGTTGTTGATGACAACTGTTGTTACTATTATGTCCTGTTTGCTACAGTGAACAGATTAACAAACCCTCCAGCTCCATTTCCACCAGAAATAGTTTCCACCACTAAATGCAATGAGTTTGCATTGTTTTTCAACAACAAGGTTCAAGGCACTAAACATGCAACACAGTCCAAAGGGCATAAAACAACACTGCAGCCACCTAGGAGACACTTGGTTGGTTTAACACATTTTACACAAATTAATGACAGAACAATTGAAAAAACTGTCTCCAGCCTGAGTTCATCCACCTGCTGCCTCGATGTTTTACCCACTAGATTTCTAAAATCAGTACTAAGCAGTTTGTTACCACAACTCACTGATATAGTCAATAATTCCTTACAGTCTGGAACATTTCCAAGGGCCTTAAAAACTGCTGTCATTAAGCCTCTCCTAAAGAAGAGCAGTCTTGATGCTACAGTGCTCAACAACTATCGGCCCATATCAAACCTGCCATTTTTAGGGAAAGTCATCGAAAAAGTTGTATATCAGCAACTTAATGACTTTCTATTGTTTAACACCTGCTTTGATCCTTTTCAGTCAGGATTCAGGCCTCATCACAGCACTGAGAGTGCACTTATCAAAGTCACAAATGACATCCGTATGAACACTGACGCAGGCAAAGTCTCTGTCTTAGTTCTGTTGGACTTGAGTGCTGCGTTTGATACAGTGGACCATGAAAACGAATGAAACGAGGGTTAAGACAGCTGCAGCTTATACAGAACGCGGCTGCTCGGGTTCTAACCAAAACCAGGAAGTACAACCACATTACGCCAGTTTTAAAATCTCTGCACTGACTTCCTGTTGCTTAGAAAATAGACTTTAAAACAGCACTGCTGGTTTACAAGTCTCTAAATGGTTTAGCACCAGAATATATCTCTGACATGCTAGTTACTTATGAACCTCCTCGGACTCTGAGAACATCTGGGACAGGCCTTCTGCTCGTGCCCAGAGTTAGAACTAAACAGGGTGAAGCAGCGTTTAAGTTTCATGCAGCAAAAACCTGGAACAGCCTCAACTTTAACAATGTTCAAGGGGAGGTTAAAAACCTTCCTCTTTAGCTCCGCCTACACTACAACCTAAAGTGTTTGTTTTCTTTTATCTGCACTCTTCTTTTTAAAATGTTTTTAATTTGTTCTTATGTTTCTTAATATAAATCTTGTAAATTGTCTTTTATTACTGTAAAGCATTTTGAGTTACCCAGAGTATGAATTGTGCTATATAAATAAAATTGCCTTGCCTTGTCAGAGCTGAGGTCAGGCACTTGAGGTGGTCATTAATAAACACTTCTGATTGTGATAAAAGGCCTTCAGTGTCTCGTGAATAAATCCACTGGCCTCAGCCTCCATCAGGTTCATCCAGTTAAAGAGGCAGCACTTTACACAGATTCACAAATGAATAATGAACCTTTATGAGCCTCTGGAGGATCACAGTCCAACAACTTTACTGTAAACAGCTCCATAAAACCAGACTTTATTGTTTTATATGAGTTTATCTAAGCTCAGAGTCTGAATGGGACAGACTTAAGACTCAAGAGTTTACAGTGAATTAAGAGTTTCAAATAATTACAAAGCCAGGATTAACTCATTTTCAAAAGTCAAAATCTGATTTAAGTCAAGTCAGTGTTTGTTCCAGAGACCCTTTAACTAAATATATAAACCCTACACTGTAAAAAGTTCGACTTAGAGAAGGCACTTTTTTATTATTATTCACTTTCCCCACATTTAGTTTGATCCTGGTTTAACAAGAACAACAGCTGATATTAATAAAGCCCTTCACTGTTACATGAACTATTCTGGGATAAATCCACTGTCTCTGAGCTCTTCTTCTAGATTATTTCACATTTCTGAGACATTTCATTCTGCTTTAGTGGATTATTCTCATTTGAACACATTTTTTTTTGTGCTGTAGAAATAAAGCAGCAGAGTTTAGTGAATTCAAATCAAACGTAGGTGCACTCACTGGACCTGGACGTCGTCTGAAGACCGTCTGTTTAAAGACAAACCCTGTCACAGTCCAGTCCTCTGCTGGTTCTCCTGTGTCTGTGTCGTCGCTCTCAAAAGAACTGCTGTGGAGTCGGAGCCTAAAGCAGTCCCAACCTGCCGGACCAGTCTCAAAGATCAGCTTCATATGACTTTACAATAATCAAAGTTCATATGTGAGCGTGCTGCTGTGAGACGGCCGCTCCCATCAGCTCTACGTCTGTTGGAACAGGAAGTGTCTGAGGACACAGTGTCTTTACACTCTGTCCAGTCCTGTCATGTCTTTGTCATTTTGGACAAACATTGTGATAAATCCAGAGGACATTACACTCTGTGTGTAATGTGTTATTGACTCTGTGGCTCTTTCTCCAGAGCCTGTTGTACAAAGCTGCTCTGGCTTTTTCCTCAGATTTAGTTTGAACACACTCTGAGTTTTCTGGCTCAAGAAGGTTTTTATTTTTATTGTTAGGTTTCTTTTTTTTTTCTTTTTTTTTTTAATAGGGCTGTACAATTAGAGAGAGAGATCAAATACATTGAACAAAGACGACAACAGTTTGAAAACGAAAAAGCGCTGCATTTTCTAAAAACTAAATAGTTTTCCTCCTGTTAACGAGCCCTGAAAAAAACATCTGAGAATCAGTTTCTAAGTTCCTTTTTCTTTCTTTCTTGTCATTATTGTCCCTGAATGACAAGAGACAAATAATCTGATCTTTTCAAAGTCATAATAAAAGTGTGTCCTGGCTCTTTCGGGGCCCTGAACGCTGAATGTGAATGCTCCAGAGCCTAAGTCTTTGTGTTGGTGTACTTGTGTCTGATTAGTTCACTCAGAGCCACGGACTAGCAGGCCGAGGACCACGGAAACTTCCATTTATTTATTTAAGACTGAAATATGTTTTGTATTTGAGTCAAAAAGCAACCATATGGTCCTGGGCTGGGTTTTTGATTTAAGCTGACTGTCCCACACTGGACCCACACCAATTTGCCTACCGCAGAAATAGGAGCACAGAGGATGCAGTATGCACAGTGCTGCACTCTGCACTCACACATTTGGACAATAACAACACATATGTTAGGATGTTGTTTGTTGACTTCAGTTCAGCATTTAACACCGTCATTCCCTCCAAGTTGACCACAAAACTTGGAGACCTGGACATTAACACCTCCCTCTGCAACTGGATTATGGACTTTCTGACCAACAGGCCTCAGCCTGTTCGGTCAGGCTACACCCAGTCCACCACCTTCACACTCAACACTGGCGTACCACAGGGCTGTGTGCTGAGCCCATTCCTTTACTCCCTTTACACCTACGACTGCAAGCCTGTGCATGGATCCAACTCCATCTAAGTTTGCCAGGCGACACCACTGATGATTGGCCTCATCACAGACAACAATGAGACTGCCTACAGGGAAGAGGTACAGCACCTGGCCACAGGGTGCGCTGACAATAACCTGCTCCTTAACACCACTAAGACAAAGGAGCTCATTGTGGACTTCAGGAAGAAAAAAGGAGGCACGCATGACCCCATCCACATTAACGGTATGGTTGTTGAACGTGTCTCCAGCTTCAAGTTCCTGGGAATCACCATCTCGGAGGAACTCTCCTGGACCACAAACACCTCCAGCCTGGTCAAGAAGGCTCACCAGCGCCTCTTCTTCCTCAGGACACTGAAGAAGAACCAGCTGTCTTCAGCCATCCTGGTGAACTTTTACCGGTGTGCGATCGAGAGCATCCTGACCAGTTGCATCACAGTCTGGTATGGAAACTGCTCAGTGGCTGACCGCAAATCACTGCAGAGGGTGGTGAAAACTGCCCAGCGCATCACAGGGACACCACTTCCTGCTATTGAGGACATCCAGAGGAAACGCTGTCTACGTCGAGCTCGCAGCATTCTTAAGGACTCCTCTCACCCTGACCATAGACTGTTTACCCTCCTGCCCTCCGGGAGGTGCTTCAGGAGCCTCCGGACAAGGACCACAAGATTCAGGAACAGCTTTTTCCCTACAGCTGTCTCCTTACTGAACTCTGCCCTCTGACACCACCACACACACAGACTCCTCCCCCACATAACCACTGCGTCTGAGTGATTTATTTATTATTCACAACAATCGAACAGTAAACTTGTCATTACTTGCACTACATCCATTCGCATACTGTAATATTTTCTATGCACTGTACTGTCCATTGCACTAGTGTAAATGATGTTCATATGTTCATAGTTCTGCCTATAGTGTACATACACTTTTACATAATCCATCTGTATAGTATGTTCATAGTACACCTACCTGTATATCATGCTTATAGTATTTAAAATCTGTCAATTATGTCCATAATACTTATCTGTATAGTTATTGTACATATTATAGACCTTGTATATTCTGTACTTACTGCTTATTGCACTTCTGGTTAGATGCTAACTGCATTTCGGTGCCTTGTACCTTACATGTGCAGTGACAATAAAGTTGAATCTAATCTAATCTGATCTAAACTAGGCTTTATTGGAAGAGACCTACTATTCGTCATTTCACTTTTGAGAAGAGTCAGACACAAAAAGCCTACATTATTCAGACCTTTACAGGTAAAAGTGTCCTACATTACCATGTTCCACTCACAGGAAACTAACAGACCTAAACTCTTCACTATTTTTATTTTTATTCACTATTCACAGAGAAAATAATACTCACTTAAAAAACAACATGGTGGTCGTTAAACGTATTTACTCATATTTAGACTTAAACAAGAGTAACACACCGGGAACCGACCCCCAGTTCATTAAAAATAAGTCTCTCCTCGCTCTATACTCACTATATACTTTTAAATTAAACACTCTGACATTTACTGCAGTTAGAAATATAAAATATAAATATTAAAATAGTAAATATATACAAGATTTTTTCATATTTTATCAAACTAATTAAAATGGATTAAATCAAAAAGCCAGGAGTTTTTTTTCTAAAAGTGGAGGCAGCTGTTTTTTCTTTCTTCAGACGTTCTTCTGCTCCTTCAGTTCTCACTAATATTACAAAACTATAAACATTAAAACATAAACACTGCCCCCTACAGCCACAGAGCAGTCACTACAGCTACAAATAAAAATAAAAACAGAAATTAAAATGTGATTAACTAGCATTAAAACTTATTAAACCAATGTTTACATCAATTAAACCAAAACCTAATTAAACCAATACTAAAGCCAATAATCAACAAGGCCTACAACCAGAAAATAAACCAAGAATAAATCAGAACTAAACTACCATTGGTCTAAATCAAGAGTAAAGCAGGTCTAAAGTCAGAACTAAATCTGAACTGAACCCAAACCTTATTAAACACAAACTACAGGTTGATTAAATCCAGTCCAAACCTGATTAAAGCAGGACTAAAGCAGGTTTTAACAAGGCCTAGAACCAGGAAGAAACCCAGGACTAACTCAGACCTGAACTAAATGTGGACTAAAGCCAGACTAAAGCAGGTCTAAAGTCAGAACTAAAGCCAGGACTAAAGCCAGAGCAGAGTGCTGTTGAAAAGAATCAAACTGGTCAAACCTGAGTGGATCCAAAGTGTCCAAAGTGTCCCAAAGAAAAGGGTGCGACTGAAGGAAAAGACTTGTCCCATCTTCCTCTGCACTGACCCCTTCACCTTCACAGACTCTGTCACTTTCACAGTTACACATCAGTAACACACTCAATGGAAACTGCACTGGGACCAAATCTAGACAAAATGCAATAAAAGACTGTTCTTCTTCAGACGACTCAAGTTCTACTCAGTCATAATCAAACACTTCAATAATATTCTGCTTTGGTCATTTGGACTCATTCAGTAACAAACTACAGCACATAGTCCTGAAACTTACTGAAAATGACCTCTGACCTGCCTCTGGTAGGCGCTATAGATCCTTGCCACTAAATCACAAAGGTTCAAAAACACTTTGGTCCCGTTGCCATAAGGCACTAAAGCAGGTCCTGAACTGAATGTAACTCTGACTTTGTCCATGTCTCTGTCTGTCTTTGTCCCAGAGGACTGTCTCAATGGTTTGTCTGTAACTGTTGGTTTTATTGTCGTTCTGTTTGTTTGATTTCCTCACACAGAGGGTCAGAGCTGAGGTCAGGCACTTGTTGTGTGGTCATTAATAAACACTTCTGATTCTGATTAAAGGCCTTCAGTGTCTCGTGGATTGTTCTGGAATAAATCCACTGGCCTCAGCCTCCATCAGGTTCATCCAGTTAAAGAGGCAGCACTTTACACAGATTCACAAATGAATAAAGAACCTTTATGAGCCTCTGGAGGATCACAGTCCAACAACTTTACTGTAAACAGCTCCATAAAACCAGACTTTATTGTTTTATATGAGCTTATCTGAGCTCAGAGTCTGAATGGGACAGACTTAAGACTCAAGAGTTTACAGTGAATTAAGAGTTTCAAATAATTACAAAGTCAGGTTTAACTAATTTTCAAAAGTCAAAATCTGATTTATGTCAAGTCAGTGTTTGTTCCAGAGACCCTTTAACTAAATATATAAACCCTACACTGTAAAAACTTCAGACGACTTAGAGAAGGCACTTTTTTATTATTATCCACTTTTCCCACATTTGGTTTGATCCTGGTTGAACAAGAACAACAGCTGATATTAATAAAGCCCTTCACTGTTACATGAACTGTTCTGGGATAAATCCACTGTCTCTGAGCTCTTCTTCTTAATTATTTCACATTTCTGAGACAGTTCATTCTGCTTTAGTGGATTATTCTCATTTGAACACATTTCTTTTTGTAGAAATAAAGCAGCAGAGTTTAGTGAATTCAAATCAAACGTAGGTGCACTCACTGGACCCGGACGTCGTCTGAAGACCTTCTGTTTAAAGACAAACCCTGTCACAGTCCAGTCCTCTGCTGGTTCTCCTGTGTCTGTGTCGTCGCTCTCAAAAGAACTGCTGTGGAGTCGGAGCCTAAAGCAGGCCCAACCTGCCGGACCAGTCTCAAAGATCAGCTTCATATGACTTTACAATAATCAAAGTTCATATGTGAGCGTGCTGCTGTGAGACGGCCGCTCCCATCAGCTCTACGTCTGTTGGAACAGGAAGTGTCTGAGGACACAGTGTCTTTACAGTCTGTCCAGTCCTGTCCTGTCTTTGTCATTTTGGACAAACATTGTGAAACAAAGACGACAACAGAAGCAGAAGCTGCTCCAACCTTACACATTCACAATTTTTATTTATTTATATCCAAGACAATCTAAGACAGCCGTGACAACAGTGCACATACAGTACATATACACCTATATAACACATACAGTACATATACACCTATATAACACATACACTACATATACACCTATATAACACATACAGTACATATACACCTATATAACACATACAGTACATATACACCTATATAACACATTCAGTACATATACACCTATATAACACATACAGTACATATACACCTATATAACACATACAGTAAATATACACCTATATAACACATACACTACATATACACCTATATAACACATACAGTACATATACACCTATATAACACATACAGTACATATACACCTATATAACACATTCAGTACATATACACCTATATAACACATACAGTACATATACACCTATATAACACATACAGTAAATATACACCTATATAACACATACACTACATATACACCTATATAACACATACAGTACATATACACCTATATAACACATACAGTACATATACACCTATATAACACATACAGTACATATACACCTATATAACACATACAGTACATATACACCTATATAAGGGCAGCAGTAGCTCAGTGGGTAGAGCGGTCGTCTTTCAACCGGAAGGTAGTCGGTTCGATTCCCGCTCGCCCCACAGTTCATACTGTCGTTGTGTCCTTGGGCAAGACACTTAACCCACCTTGCCTCCAGTGACTGTAACACTGGTGATTAGAACAATGTAAGTCGCTTTGGATAAAAGCGTCTGCTAAATGAATACATGTAAATGTAAATATAACACATACAGTACATATACACCTATATAACACACACAGTACATATACACCTATTAAACACACACAGTACATATACACCTATTAAACACATACAGTACATATACACCTATATAACACATACACCCATCTACATACTGTCTACAAACATACCTACATATGCACTTATATATCATACATCTTCATATACACACACACACACACACACACACACACACACACACACACACACACACACACAGACACACACACACACACACACACACACACACACGTATATAATAATAATAATAATAAACTTTATTTTATAAAGCGCCTTTAAAGGCAACTTCTCAAAGCGCTGTACAAAAACAAGCAATACAAAGTTCAAACAATTAAAAGTAACATCAACTATCAAATGCTAATTTAAAAAAATAAGTCTTAAGTCTACCTTTAGAAATGTCGTAGCCCTGTTTTTCCCTATGATCAGGAGGCAGAGAATTCCAAAGGACAGGAGCATAGGAAGAAAAGGCCCTGTCACCCATAGATCGTAGGCGTGTTTGAGGAACAGCCAACAAGTTGGATTGTGAAGAACGCAGTCTCCGAGTTGGGATAAAGGAAGTTAACAACTCAGATAAAAAATAAGGGGCTAAGCCATGCAATGCTTTATATGTCATCATCATAATTTTAAAATCTACTCTGAATCGGACTGGGGGCCAGTGTAAAGACTCCAAAACTGGAGTGATGAGATTGCAAACCCTGGTCCCAGTCAGTATCCTGGCGGCCGAGTTTTGTACATATTGTAGTTTGTTAAGTGTGGATTTAGAGACTCCGGCTAGAAGGGCGTTACAGTAATCTATCCTAGAGATGACAAAGGAATTCATCAGCTTTTCAGCTACTGAGAAGTTTAGCATAGGACGTAATCTAGCTATATTTCTGAGGTGAAAAAAGGATGATTTAACTGTACTCTGGACAAAAGAATCAAATGAAAGCCTGGTTTCAAAGATAACTCCAAGATTCCTCACTTTAGCTTGAGTAGCCAAGACAGAGCCATCAATAGTCAAAGATAAGGAACCAGCTTTTAACATTTGATGACGGGAACCAATAAGCATAACTTTGGTTTTACCATTATTCAGACACAAAAAAATTGTACTCATCCATTCCTTTATCTCAGAAACACAGCCAGACAGAAAATCAACATCAAGATGTTCACCAGACTTTGAGAGTATATAAATCTGCGTATCATCAGCAGAAAATAATAATGTGTGATAATGGAGGCCAAGCGATCGCAACAACTGTCCAAGTGGTGCCAGATAAATATTAAAAAGCAGAGGGCCCAAGACTGAGCCCTGAGCCCTAATAAACACTAATTCATTAAATCCACAAAACAAACCCAGAAACACACAGGACAGACACTCATTCACACTTTCTCTTGTCTTCTGCTGCTCCACTGACAACACTATTGACATATTTACATCAATCCTCAGATTAGAACTGATGCAGATGGTGCTGGGATGATTAAAGAGCCTCATATACATGCTTCCAGAAAGAACTGAACTGTTTTTCTTTATTTTTTACTTTTTTTATTTCTATTGGAGTTCCATTTTTAAAATCACAATTCTCTTTTAACTGCATTTATTAAATTTTCTTTAGATCTTTGAGATTGAATTTACCTTTGATTTCATTAAATGAAGAAACACCATTTAAAAGGATAATATGTGATAAAGCTCTAAAGCTGGTATTCATCCAAGTCTTCCACATCAATGTAGTACTTTGAATCATGGAGTACTCCATTGAAGTTCATCTGAATTTAATTTGAGTTGTTCTTTTTACATTTGACGTTTATGTTTTTAAATGTTTGCAACAGCATTTTAGGATTTGAAGCCTCTTGAGTATTTGATTTAGAAAAGAATCCATTTTAGTTTTACACAATGCAACAGACACTTATTTCTAATTGACATTAATTGTACTTTTGTTTCCTGGGTTTTAGATGTTCTGTATATTTTCAGAGTTAAATCTTTCTGCTTGAGAAGTTGTAGTATTTCTGAATTGAACCTGTTCTGACTTTATGTTTTTTGGACAGAGATGATTTTTTGACGTACTGTTTCTATTTCTGTTTGGAAGTTTGATAAGGTTTGTTCTGGATTCATTAAGGATCTTTCATCTTTCCAGTCGCTGGAACTGGTTTAAAATATTTTTTTTTCAAACTTGGACGACGTGCATGTCCTTTAACAGTTGTGTATTTGTTTCTAATCGTGTCGACACGAGAGTGGTCAGAGAATGCTGCGTTTATTTCTCCAGAATATTCAGACTTGTTCCAGTGATTTGTGAAAATAAGTCAATGATTGAGCTGCGTGTTTTTCCACTTCATGTAGCTCCTTCATTAAGTGACTAAGACCAAACTTTGAGGCGAGAGCTTTGAGAGACTTGGATTCAAATCGTCCAGAAACACAAGCTCTTTTGTCTTTGCTGCTTTTCTTCGACTGGAGATCTGAGACAGGGAAGTATTTGTCTTATTGTTTGGACCATTAGATGTTACGATGAGGCTAATTGAATGTTGATGTGTCAAATCTAGGACCAGTTGCACTGACTCTGTGTCTGTTTTGATTTTTGTTAAAGCATGCACATATTTTTGATTGACATACAGGACAACTCCAGCAGTTTTTCCATTTGGGTTTTTACAATAGAGTCAATCATTTACAATTGAGAGGAAGGAGTGAGGGACAGCAGGAGTAAGCCAAGGTTCAGAGACTGTCTTTATGTGTTCCTTTGTTTGAGCATCATTTTAAATTCATCCACTTTGGGGACAAGGCGACAGAGGAATAGATGTTGTAGTAAAAAGTTCATTGGGGGAAAGACAGGTGCTGGGTCTGAGAGAGTGCAGTGCTGCAGCTGTAGGACTGGGCCGGATGTAAAAAGACAAGGATTATTAAGACCAGAGTCATATCTATAAAAATACAGAAAGAATAAGATAAAAGTGTAGGAGTCAGGCCCAGGATTAAGTTAGGTCTGCTCCGCAGGTGGGACGTCCTGGGACCACATAATAAACAATCATATCAGACTTTTATCAAAAAGATGAGTCTGAGCGTTGTGTCCAGACAGTGAGTCCACAGCTCGTGTTGAACAGATATTTACAGTTTACTCTTAAACATGAGCTAGGCTCATTTTCAAATGACCATCTACCATTCTCAGAGCTTAGAGCGCTCTACTTTTATGTTTTAAACACAAATGTGAGAGTGAGAGGTCAATAGAGCTGACCTTGAGTCAGAAATGAAGCCAGTGAAAACAGACAGAAGCACATTTCTACAATCTGTGAAGTAAAGAAGTCTAATACAGCCCTGGTAAAGGACGACTAAAGCCTCTCCTTCAGCTGCTGCACAAGTCTGTCCTGTTTTTCTGCAAATCACCTCAGACCACTGTGTTTCCATTTCTAATGACATTCTAGCTGAAAGAAAAGCCTCTAGTGTGACTCTAGTGTGTAATAGTGTTAAATGTGGAACGTTTCACTCCATTCACGTTAATCCTGACAAGAACCTTAAACGTCACCAAAGCAGCATCTGAGCACAAGGCCTGCCTGTGTCCCGGCCTGTGGACCAAGGCTTGGTTGGTTTGAGGACATTGAGTCTAGAGACCTTGTTGGAAACGTCATTTGAGGAGTCGGTCGGGCAATCGTTGGAGCTGTTGTTGGAGCCGTGACCCTCGACGCGAGCTCTGTTTAAATTTTGAGAGTCTTCTGCTCAGCTTTTAAAGAAAAAGCTGGAAAAGGCTCTAGTGTGACTCTAGTGTGTAATAGTGTTAAATGTGAGTGTAGCTCAGGATTAACACATGACACATTAGAGTTAACCTTTGACCTGGAACTGTCAGCAACATCCACTTAATTATGCCTCAATTTATTTAGTGATCAAGTCTTTAAAAACTAGAACTAGTGTTGTGTAAATGAAATAACACTCACAGTGTAAGTGTCAGTCCCATTTATTAAAGCAGAGGCCCAACTATTAAGTCAGAAGAAGCTGCTTTTACTGCTGGCCTCACGAGGTGCTCAGCTCCTAAATCTCTAACATAGACTCTCCTGCTGTTCAACAGAGAAAATATACTCTTCAACACAAACATCAGCTGAAAAAGAACAAGACTCAACTCAAAGACTGATCTTTTTATTTATTATACTTGTACTTTTCATTCAAAATTATAGAGCCCTCTTTTCAGGATCAATGGGAAAGTCCAGATGGGATTGAAAGGACTGAAGTAGAAATGGTGAGTGAAAGTTCATTCTTAAGTGTCATTATTGAACACTAGCTCAGTGTTAAATCCCACAGAACCTACATAAAGTCACAAATGTTCAAAAGTCCAAAATCAAACGTGTTGTTGATTCAAAGGCCCTAAACATATTGGAGCAGTCTCTAATAGAGCCAGACATGACATATTGTAGAGATCTGGGAAATAGAGACAAAACAACAATAAAACCAAGTGTTCTTGTGCAAAAAGCTGCTTTAAGAATTATAAATCCAACAGTTTGTCATCAGCAACAAACAAGCTGTAATCATATAGAAGCTGGAAAATGCTAACAGCTCTTGTCTTGTGTTCCAAACATCACATTGTGACATGAAGCTGAAGAGATGAATAAATGTGAGGGACATGTCTGACACTGAGCTCATTAACAGAGAACATTAGTCAAGTTGATTTGTACAACGTCAGTGACTAAAGTGCTGCACCGGCACACATCCAAAGAATCAAAGAATACAAGCACCTAACATTACTGAAGTGACCTCTGACCTCCTGTTCAGTCCCTGTCAGGAGTCAGGCTGCAGTTCTCTGTGCTCCCTGTAGGCGGCGCTCAGAGTCCTGCTCCAACCCTGAACAGAGACAAGTGGAAAAGTCCAACTGGGGTGAAGGAGCACTCTCAGATTCATTTTTTTACACAAATATATTTGTGATGTTTTATTTGATCAAAGACCTGAGATCAAAGTGAATAAAGCCTTTTGCAGAAGATCAAAGCCTTCACAACATCAGCAGCTGTCAAACACAAAAGTCCCGCCCCCTGGAGGTGGACCAGTAGAACTACAGCTGTAGGTCACTGATGGAAAGACTTGAAATCCACACAGATCACATTCATGATCATAAAAAGTGAGGCACAAAATGAAAATGACTCTTTACATTTGTCTCTGAAACTAAGCTCTTCTGAAACGAGCTGAACGTTTGAGTCAACAACTGTCTTCAATGAAAACCTCAGAACTCTTTTAGTTTGTGTGAGAACAACTCCTTTATGTCCATCAGGGGGCGCTGTCCTCGTATTAAACCTGTGTCTGACAATGATTGAGAAGAATTCAAGTGAAAGAGCTTTATTTCCATTTCCTGCTCCTCTGTTTCTTTATAAAGTCACACATTTGTGGAGTCATAAATAAATCTAATGTAAATGTAGATGAATAAACAGTAACAGAAGGAAACAGAAACACTAAAACAAACTCCAACGTCTCTTTGACAAAGGTCTGATGTGGACAAAGAAGCACAGCAGTGCGTCACCAGCAGAGGGCGCTGGATGGGACTTTTGGGAGAATCTGGGACAATAATGAGAATGTTCTGGTAGATGTTGCTGCTGAGGCTCTGACGGCTCTGACACAAAACTCTGAATCATAAAGTCAAAGTTCAGGAGCAAACTCACTGAAGACTTCTGACAGATGCACTTTAGTTCAGACAAATCCATCTGGAGTCTTTCTTTGTCTTTGTTCAGGAACAAAAGACTTTGTGCAGAATATTGAAAGGTCAGAACAGAGCTGGAATAAAGCTGGTTCATAAAAGACATTATTAACCATCCTCTGAGGCACATTTTAGACTCAGACTCAGATTGTGCTCAAAGCCCCCGACCTCTGCTGCTTCTGTCCCGACTATGAGCTCCTACTAATGCTCCTCCAGCTGCTGTCTGTGGAGGTTCTCACTCAACCAGGTCATGAACAATAAAGGAAGGCCTCTGGACATGTTCTTTTGTCACTTCTGGAATGTCGAATAAGTGCAACTGACAGTGACTTTCAAACACAAACTAAAAAGCCTCTGTCCTGACTGTGCACCATTTACAAAGTTTGGACCGGCTTTGAAATGATGTATGAGATTTTACTATGACATTTATTTTAATTTAAATTTAGTGTGTACATATAGAATATTATATCAATATAAAAAATGGAAATGCTTACTGTAAGAACAATCCCTAAAGAATATAAGAATTCTTCCACAGCACGAGGGACACAGAGTTTCTCAGAGAGTGGAACAAAGGTCCTTCTCCTGAAGCTGATGTGGTGCTGAGAGAACAGACATGTGGAACAGAGTTCTTTTTCAAAAGGGACTAAACCTAGTGTTAACCTTGGTGCAGGCCACAGTGAGATATGATGGGAGTAGAAGACAGGAAGGAAGACCACAATATACACTCTAGAAATCATTTTGAAATAAAAAAAAAGACATCAATTGGCTCATGGTTCAAAGTCTTTATCTGACAATAGAAAAAAGGTTGTTATGGTTCATGCGTTCACAAAGACAGTGTTATTTAAACTTTCTGTTAGGCCTCAAATCATATTTGTTCAAAATTGATGACGTCATGTTTAAATCAAATATACTTTTTTGTCCCAAAGGATAATTTCTCTTAGACGCAGTGCCACAGCAGCAGCAGAACATACAGTACACCAACCAACAAGAAAAAGTACAAACGTATATGTACAACATACATACAACATACATACAGCAACAGTACTGTAACCTTCAAAATCTGTGCAAATACAGGATTTATCGAATAAATAATTTCACTGGCTCTAAGCAAAAGTCATTCAAGAAAATTAAACCTGGGATCAACTAAAAACATACATATGATAAAAAATAAATAAGTAACAATAAAAGGCCGACCCTGAGAACAGATCAGAATGTGCCAGAAAATAAAAACAAGTAAATCAGCGAGCCTCCTTATTAAGCAGAGTAGGAATAAAGGAGAGCTTCAGTCGGTTAGTTTTCCATCTGTAAGCTCTGTACCTTCTGCCTGAGGGAAGAAGCTCAGACTCTGTAAATAAACTGTGAGAGGGATGGTTAAGGATCTTGTGAGCCAGTCTGGACACAGTGCCTTCGTAGATGGACTGCACAGAAGGCACGTCTTTTTGGCCTAAATGTTAAACATAAAGCCTGCCAGAAACTTGGAAAGGTTTAGAGACAAAACCTTTTTGTGATCACAGCCCCAAGGTCACGGCTGTTCCTATTTATTCTGTTTATGCTGACCTCTGACCTGTGACCTTTGTGAGCCAAAAGTAGCAACAGTTCTATTTAAGTAAAGAAAAAGAGCCCATTAGTTATAAAGTCACATTAATCCTGACAAGAACCTTAAAGCTCACCAATGCAGCGTCTGAGCACAAGGCCTGCCTGTGTCCCGGCCTGTGGACCAAGGCTTGGTTGGTTTGAGGACATTGAGTCTAGAGACCTTGTTGGAAACGTCATTTGAGGAGTCGGTCGGGCAATCGTTGGAGCTGTTGTTGGAGCCGTGACCCTCGACGCGTTGATGACCTTTCCCACTTCACAGATCACTGCAGGAAGTGAGACAAAGACAAGGGACATAAATAAAGCTCCGTTTAAATTTTGAGAGTCTTCTGCTCAGCTTTTAAAGAAAATGCTTTATTCATGAGGAGTTCAGAGTCATTCCCAAATTTGTGTCACTCACACTTGTCTAACATTTTTTAAATTACAACATTTAGTTAATACTAAAACTGAAAAGTGCAGTTTCTCAAGTTAATCCTTAAAGAGCGATCTAACAGACTAAATCAAAATATTAAATTAAGATTGTTTTAAAGTAAAACAAGCATGTGTTTCCAAAGACACCTCTATTATAAAGAACTGTAGACTAGACTGAGTGGAGGACAAATCATTTTAATTGCTGTGTCAAAAGATCTGAGCATGCTCATTGAAAACTTTGACATAGTCCCAAAAGTGAACCTGGTGGAGCCTTTTCTGTCACTCTCTCAGTTCCTGAAATGGATCAGTGCACCAGGATTTTACTGATGGCTCCAGCCCAGACCTGAACTTTATTAATCCATGTTTGAACTTTAAGAGGCGCAGGAGACGATCTTAAACCAGTGAAACTCACCTGTTACTAAACTCCTCAGGTCGAGTCGAATAGTTGGAGGAATGCTGCTGTCCGTGAGCTGCTCTCTGAGCTCACAGCGGGACATGGCGTCTACTTCAGAAAAACTGGGCACCAACACGACCAGAGCCAACACCAGCAGCGGAGCAGGATTCATCTTCTGCTCAGAGACACACCAGAAACAAATCAATGTTTCACACTCTGTTAGTTGTGTGCAGTGTTTGTAATGTCTCACATTTTGGAGAAGAATCCAGCCATGTACTCATGACTTTGCCGTGTACTTTTATTTGAATTTATGAATATGCAGCTTTAAGTGAGTTTCACTGAACACATTTGAGATTGGAACAATGTTTTGTGCTCGTGCTTTGATCAGAATATGAAGCAGCTGCTGTAATTCCAGTCTGCCACTAGATGTCACTGTTGTCAAAGCTTCAAATCCTGTTTGGTCCGAGAGGAAAGAAAACCTAAATGCTTCACAAGGTTTTATTCTTCCATCACTGATTACTCCAGTGTGGCTTTTTGAGTAAAAAAATAAATAAATTAAAAAGTCTCAAATTGCATTAAATAACAGAATAAAACACAGCAATAATAGTGAGTAAATCTAATAAAGTGATGACCTGTTTGTTCTTGTTGCTCTTGCTTCAGATCCTGTCAGGTTCTCTCAGGATTTATACTCTCATGATTAGTCATGTGACTCACCTGTTGACTCGTAGTCACTCCTGCAGAAATGTGAGAAATTCCAAAGGCTTCAGATACTTTTTCATGCCACTGTATGTGTTCTGATCGATTGGAATAGATCTGATTCAAGTTTCAGACCAACTCCAAACTCATGTAGGGTTAGGGTTTGTTGAAGGGAAAATGATGATGATGTGTGTTATAATAATTTTATTATTATAATTCTGTATATTGTTTATAGTTAGTTGGTGCTCATAGTTCTCTACAGGTCATGTCAAATCATGTTATGTCCTCCATGTTATTCCAAGCATGGTGTAGACATAACTAGCCTAGGCTTGCCGGAGGACTTCTGCACCTGGAGCCTGGAGCTGGGGCCTTGAGGGGAGGGTGTATGCAAGATACACCTCCCACTGACAGCCCCCACTTTAGTGATATAAAATGTAATGTTTTGCTTACCTCTGTAAGCAAAACGCACTATGTACCTTTGATATATCTGTGTAATTTGCTTCTCCTTGCAAGGAATAAAATCTGGCCTTTCGCTTTTTATAATATAATCTGTCTCCGTGTCTCTCTGGATAATATAAGGATATAGAATTCTTTTTAACATATAGAATTCTTATAACATTTGGTGCCGTGACCCGGATTTCAATATTCGTTGTTTCTCATACAAAGAGGTGAACTGACGTGCACGGAGAAATGCAAAAACAAAGCATTTCTTGTAAGTCCCAAGCTGTGCTATTTAGCAGTAAAGGGCCAGATATCCCCTCTTTGTCTGTGGGCACGATGACGAGATCTGGACTGAAAAAAGAGAAGAGCAGAGAGACGAGAGGACAGAGAGACAGTCTGGCTGCGGAACAACTGGACTATTGGACTAAAAATTCAGGTAAACAGCTGTTTAATTTATTTTTGGTGTGTGTGTGAGTTTGTAATTACCAAAGCTTCGGAAGTAGCTAGTTTTGGAAATCTGGCGTGTGCTGAGCGGGCTGCATGTATTTACATCACCATAAGTTGATGTTTTTCCATGAGGCTGGCCAGCATAGGAGATTCTTAAACGCTGATAACGCTTTGTCGAGACCCTGCCTATATGGTTTATGGTGAGATTGTAAACGGGATATTCTGATGTTAATCTGTGTTAAAGCCTGTTGTCTTGCTAGATTGTAGTTTGATAGATACCTTATGCTTTGTAAGTCTTCAGGTGTTTCTTGAAACGGACCCGCGCGATTAGTTCATTTGGCCGTGACAAGTGTGGGACTCTATGGCACTAGATAGTTCACCTGATTACAAGAAGGAGTATGAGGTCTAAATAGCTTGTCTAGAGAGCACAAGAATTTGTCTTAGATTAATAATCACGTATCGTAATACGCCACAATCGAACTGCCTTGAATAGCTAGTATTGTTGGTTTATGGTGCGACACTCACACGGGAAGTGTGGGATATGCACAGGAAAAGCTCGAGCGGACTCTTTAATCGAGACCCTCTGAAACCTATGGTTAATGGTGAGATTATTGGAGTCCAGTCGCTGGGACGTGACGATAGGAAGACGAGGCTCACGTGATAGTGTTCACTGCATGTGAAGCGGTGATTTTTAAAAGCCCACGAGCTTTTGCTGGAAAAATGTTCACTGCTGGTGACGCGTGAGTTAGAGAAAAAGCCCACTGAAAGTGAAGGGGCTTATACTGAGAATTGTTGACAATACTGAGAATTGTTAACCTAAGAGTTAAAGATTAAAGGTGTGTGAGAGAATGAATGTGTTATGAATGGGCCATTGTTGGATGAAGAATGAGTCTAATGATGTGAATCGAACAAAAGTAATGTTTTTGTTTAGAGAAAGTTTGAACAACATGAGAGAGAAAGGTAGCTTCCATAAGCTATTTTTCTAGTTTGAGGAAAAACAGAAGCAGAGAAGAGATTTTGAAAGAAGTACACAGATGTACTTCAAAACACTAATCATTTGTATTTTGTTTAAATGTTTTGGGAGCCTCTAGGTATCGGCCTCCTCCTCCGGAAAACAGTGCTCTCTCCAACCTTTATCTGCACCCCACCTCCCACCTGCGGATTTTCGGCTGAGAAAAAAGAAAAAAAGAGCTGCAACAGCAAACACGGAAGCGGTAAGATAAACCAATTCACACTAACGTTTATTTGTTTTAAATTTTGATCTATTGAGATTGACCAAAAAGGTATTTGTAAAGTGTGTTTGCAAATTGGATGAAACTTGAAATTAATATGAATGTAATGTATTTCTCTGAGGAAAAATGCACAATTGAGAGCGAGGTGGAGGTGGGCGTGACAGACGAGAGGGCACTGAGAGGAGGAGGAGGAGGTCGAAACTGGGTCCAGACGAGATCGAGGGAATGACCTCATGAACTGACCGCTTCAACTAACAGGTCAGGTACAGAAACACATAAAGACACATGAGACACACATAAACACATGTAAATACAGACACATAGACACAAACACGGACACATGAGATACACATCTACAGAGAAGGATGTGATTTTGGTTTATGAGAGAAAATAATGAGTATTCTGTTAAAGAACAGAGTTGGTTTTGTATTTTATGTGACATAGAAATGTGAACATTAAAGGTTTAAAGAAGTTAAAGATCCAACACTTGGATCTAAAATAGAATTAGTGATTGATGTTTTGCTAAACAATGTTGTGTATCTATTAGTACGAGAACTAATAGAGGTCCTTAATATCAGTGTGGTTCAAACACACGGTATAACGCCAATAAAAGAATGAAAATGATTACTTTGTAATTGGAAGAATTTAAATATGCGTCTTAAAGTTGAATTGAGCAGAGTAAGTTTATAAAGATAATATAACTTTATAGTTATGGGCCATAAGCTCATATTTAAAAGAAAACAAGGTTACCAAAACCTAATAAAAGAAAAGAAACATTTATGTATTTCTCTGGTTTCTGGTTTGGTTTTGACAAAGTTTTGGAGAAAGTGGATTCAAAACAACCACTGTTTGGATTCACGAGGAATGTTTAAAAACAAGATAACATTCTATGTAAGTCAATGTAACAGGGCTTCACAGCACCCTCCTTTTGCTCCCAAGAGTGAGAAATGTTTGGTTTGGGTTTTGTTTTTTTAGCTCCACAGACATTGTGGGGAGCCTTTACATTAAACAAACTTTTAATGTTGAGAAGAATACTGAGTTATAAATGTCAGTGACAGAAACAGTCTGCACTGAACTGATGTGTTAAATAAAGTTTATGATACTTAATTAGGAAAACTGTTTGATCTTCTGACAGGTCTGTTGATATGAATAAAGTCCACATTTGAGTTTTATTGAATCTATGAAACATGATTTGGTAAACTAAATGATTGAATGAATGAGATTGAATATGGTTTTGGAGAAGAAAACCTTAAAGTTTAAGTAATTGGAAAATTGAAATGAAGATAGTTCAAAATAAATAATAATCATTATTTATTTTGGTACTTTATAATTAAGGTATAGTGTCATCTATACAATAAAGATTTAAACTGTAATGTAAATTGGTAATCTGGTTTTGATGATTAAAAACATATCTATGTTAAAACAGTTCAAACTGTTAAAACGATCTTAAAAGGTTTTATTTGAAAATTTAAAGGTAATGAGAAATAAATAAAAAAGATAATTGTTAAACTAACAAGGTGAATTGTTAAAGTTTAAGAGCTTATGCCAATGGCTCGATGGGTTTTAATCACTGTTTGAAGTGATTTTAGAATTTTTTTTGAGTACAGGGACTAACACAAGGTCCTTTTGAACAGACGTTAAGTTTTTGTTTTGGTTTTGGTTTTGATAAAACGTTAGGTCTTTGTAACATAAAGAAAAAGAGAAAAGAGGTTGAGATGTTACATTTTATTAAATGAACAGTAATGATAATTACTGATTGCAATTTTGGTGAATTTGAATAAATAAAGAGAGACACGTTAATTTTGATTTTACACTTGATGTTTAAAGTTTCTGTTTAACATTGAGTGAGGTTAATTCTTTATGGGGCATCTGAACGCCAAATTAGTGGAAACATAAAAATAGTAATTGATGAAATTGTTTTATGTTACGTTTAAATTAATATGGGAAAAATACAAAAACAAACTGGTTTATTGTATTTAGCACCTGGTGGTAAAACTGAGTTTTACAGAGACAGTATAGAACAAATCTATTCTGAACAAGATCCTAAAGGAATTTTATTTAAAAATAAAGCAGAATTTGAGTTGAGAAGTTGAGAATTTGAGATGAATTTTATTGATTTTATGTTTAGTCTTTCCTTTTAAACGACAATCACAAAGGTGATGGTGTTTTGGAGGAAAGCAGAGTGAACAGAGCAGAGGCTTTGTGGTGTGTTCAGGCAGCTGGGACATGCTGCTGTTACTGGTTTAACCCCAGAGGGGAAGAGGGGGTCTGAACCTAAGGGTGATTAAGAAATTTTGTTTTGAAACAAGAGAAAAATGTGTTTTCTTTCTAAAGAAAGGAATTTGAGGTAAATTAAACAATATTTTGAGAATATTCTAATTTAAAAGAACGTGAAATAAATTGTGAATTGAAGGTGAATGTTTAAAGGTTTGTAAAATAGATCATGAGAAACCAGTTCTGATCTATATAAATTATTTATGTTTGCATCAACTGAGTTAAAATTTATCAAATTGTGGATGATACCAATTACAGTTACAGGTAAAGACCTACAACTAATGGTAACTAAAAATAAAACTGGACTAAACAAAGTTAAGTTTTAAATATAACGAACAAAAGTGATGCTATTTGGGAAAACATAAAGAAGATGAATAATTAGAAATGCTAATTAATGAAATAACAATTTAAGGTGGTAATTGGGAAAAAAACATTCTGTTTTGATTTTATTTTTGATTTTTGTTTTATTTTGTTTCATTTTTGTGGTATTTTGAGCCATGGTAGTCCCACGTCTCAAAAAGGGGGGAGATGAAGGTTTAAACAAAGTTAAAGTGCTGAAGGGATGCTTGGTTAACCGAATGGTTAGCATGAGGCTGAAACAACAGGGTTTAATACAGTTAAAAGTTTAAATCAAATAATGAAATAAAGAAAGTTGACAGGACTTTTCTGGAGAAGCACTGTTTAGTCTGATTAAACCTTTTCAGATTAAAGTAGATTTCCAGCAGACCATATCTGTGGAAACAGGGTTTATCTGCTGTTTCAATTTTATGGTTTGATCATTTTAAGGGCTTTTATGGTTTCGTTTGACGAAAACCTAGGAGGCACTTTCTATGGGTCTATAATGTCAGATAACGTTCTGATTTGTTTGTTTGTTCTTTATTTGGATGGAAGCCAACTACAACAAGTATACCAGTTCAGAAAAGGAGTTTTGACAATTAATATAGCCACCACCAGTAAGAGCTAATATTAACATAGTTCTTTGAACTTATATCATCTTGGTTTACACCTGTGAAGGGAAGTACACCTGTGAGCAGGGCTAGTGACGTGGGTCACATGACTTCCTGTGACATCACTCTGAACTTGACAAGCGGAGAGATCAGGGACAGGTGCAGTGCAAAGCAGAAGTCTGGAGGTTTTGTGAAAGTAAGACCATTAGACCAGCGTTGCCTGCTGACCGGAAACATGCGCCCTTAAAGGATCCTCGTTTTATTTGTGTTCACATACAATGTGACGGAGAACATCGTGAGTCGAAACTCACACTTTAGGAGCCAAACAGCAGCTCCTCAGGTTCATTTGAGAGCCCCATTTACATCGGCGACAGAGGTGTCCTTGAACGGTGTCCTTAATGAATATAAGGCTAAAATTAAATTAGCATTAGGATTTGAATTTTTACCATTTGGGACAATTTATGAAAAGGTGGATTAAAGTATATAAAGTATATTTATAAACAACAAAGGTTTATGAATTGTACGAGAGATGCTGTAACTGTTAATTAAAACTGTAAATGAGAGAAAACTGGTCCAAGGACTGGACAGAACTAAATAGCACTGAGCATGCTTTTAGCTGAAGAGGGGGGATCTACACAAGGATTTCCTCCAAAGTAACACAGGACTAGTTACAGCAGAACTAAAGCCTTTAAGAAAGGACTTCAACCTCTAACAGAGGAATTAGAGTATTCTGGTATAGAGAAATTAATTTTGACCTGGTTTTACAACATATTTGGAAAATTTACTGGGATTTTAGAATCTGTATTGAGATACAGTACATGTACTTGTTGTTGCAGTTCCATGTCTAATAACTTTTGTTTGTGTTGCTTTACCTGTACCGGAGCTTGTTGGTGAGATTGATGAATGTGGCCATTGCTGGGTCAACATTCCTGGACATGCACCTGCCAAACGACTAAGGTCAAGGCTTTGACCTCAGATGAACACTTTGATATCTGAGGGACGTTATTGTTTGCATGAACACCAACGGGACAACAGCTCCAGGACGGATCATACTACAGACCTAAGGGCTGTATGGTTCATTGAATTGATTATGCTGAAGAGAATTGATTTTAATCATTATGAATGTGCATATGTCTCACTCCATGTGTTTTTCTTTTCGTTACAGGGACAGAAATGGACAGGCAGGGACAGGCTGGAGATGTTGAGTCCAATGGGTTGACCAGCTCAACCTCTGGCAAATTTTTCTACTTTATTTTGGAGTGACACCATGTTTTGATTTATGATTTATGGACATTTATGATTTATGGACTTTAAAGAATTTGACTTTGAAGAATCAGTGCATTACTCTGTGGGTTCCCATTTGATTTGAAACATATCCATTATAATCATTTGTTGTGTTTGTTTTGACATGTGTTGTAAGTTAATCATTTGAAGTGATTACATACGTTTGATGCTTGATGTTTGTGTTTTGTCACCGCCTTTGGGGCAAGGGGTGGATAGAAGAGTTTTCCCAGCTTTAGGTCATTTTACCAATGGGTCAAAATGTTCTTCTGGCTAGGTCAACGCCCTGCTGGGTTTTCGCTTCTGTCATAGTTTAAAACTCAAAATCAAGCTAGTAGGTTGTTTATGCTAATTGTTATCAGCATAAAGAGGGGAATGTTATAATAATTTTATTATTATAATTCTGTATATTGTTTATAGTTAGTTGGTGCTCATAGTTCTCTACAGGTCATGTCAAATCATGTTATGTCCTCCATGTTATTCCAAGCATGGTGTAGACATAACTAAAGACATGGCTTGCCGGAGGACTTCTGCACCTGGAGCCTGGAGCTGGGGCCTTGAGGGAGGGTGTATGCAAGATACACCTCCTCTGACAGCCCCACGGCAGTGATATAAAATGTAATGTTTTGCTTACCTCTGTAAGCAAAACGCACTATGTACCTTTTGTATATATCTGTGTACTTTGCTTCTCCTTGCAAGGAATAAAATCTGGCCTTTCGCTTTTTATAATATAATCTGTCTCCGTGTCTCTCTGGATAATATAAGGATATAGAATTCTTTTTAACATATAGAATTCTTATAACAATGTGATTAGCAGCAGCCTAAACACAGCTCTTGAGACAGAATTGTTCTGTCAGTCACACGGTCACTTCACAGTCGGCTGCTCACTTTCTATTTTTTTCCATTTATTCCAGTGAAGAGACTTGCCATGTTTTAAACTATCATCTCCAACACTTCAATTCCAGAAACAACTCCTGCACTAACCTGAAGACCACCTGTGAACAATAGATCTTTTACTTTGAGTCCACACATCTCGTCACAAGAAGGATGTGGCTAAATGAACTCTTTGTGGTTTTAGTCGGTCCAAAAGAAAACCAGGTAAAACTTGGTTCAAGAACAAAAGAAGACCAATGGCTCTCATGAACTATACCAAACAAAGACTGATGTTTTTTATTCAAAGTGAGAGTTTAATGAATACAAGCTGAATGTCCAGATGGTCTGTTACACAGAAGGGCTTCTTCGGGAAATGAGGCTCATATGTTTTAAACAACGACAAGTCTTGTATGAACAGCTTTTTCTGGTTTAGGCACAATTACCTTCACTTTGTCAAAAAAAAACTGCATTCTCTGTTTTACACTTTCTTAGACCAGGACTAGACCAGGACTAGACCAGGGCTAGACCAGACCAAAAGCAGGACTAGGGGTTTATTTAGCAGTTATTCTCTTATGGCTCTGACTTATTGAATTAATACGTTACATTGATCGTCTCTGCATTAAACTGAAGCACAAACAGTCCCTCAAATGTAGCAAATGTAATGTTGATAAAGCTGTGAATAAAGCAGAAACACTAATGTTTACTGCAGAATCTACTCTTCAGATGAATCCTGAGCAGCAGTGGAAACACAAGCCTCTTCAGAACAAACTCAAACTGAACCGACCCACATGAGACTAATGTGGCACCGAGCCCCAAAAGTCTTTGAATCCCATATTTGTGCAGACTTTCTAACAGCGCTTTAGGGAGTGAGCAGGTGCCAGAACATTCATTTGGGATAAAAATGTACGTTTCCTCTCGCTTTAAAGCCGTTAGACAAAGGTCTACAGATTACTTCAGTTAATTGTGTCATTAAATTAACACTAAACAGTATTATGGTGCATTCAAGACCAACAACGGAAATGAAAAGACAAAAATAAGTGTGTGTTCAACTTAAGTCTCTAAAACCTGCTGCTGTTGCCTCGTGGTCCGCTGAAATGTCATGAGTTCGACCTTTACCAAACCAAACCCAGCAACCAGGTTTAAACCAGGTCTAAACCAGGTTTAAAGCAGGTCTAAACCAGGTTTAAAGCAGGTTTAAAGCAGGTTTAAAGCAGGTCTAAAGCAGGTTTAAAGCAGGTTTAAAGCAGGTTTAAAGCAGGTCTAAAGCAGGTTTAAAGCAGGTCTAAAGCAGGTTTAAAGCAGGTTTAAAGCAGGTTTAAAGCAGGTTTAAAGCAGGTTTAAAGCAGGTTTAAAGCAGGTTTAAAGCAGGTTTAAAGCAGGTCTAAACCAGGTCTAAACCAGGTTTAAAGCAGGTCTAAACCAGGTCTAAACCAGGTCTAAACCAGGTTTAAAGCAGGTCTAAACCAGGTCTAAACCAGGTCTAAAGCAGGTTTAGAGCAGGTTTAAAGCAGGTTTAAAGCAGGTCTAAAGCAGGTTTAAAGCAGGTTTAAAGCAGGTTTAGAGCAGGTTTAAACCAGGTCTAAACCAGGTTTAAAGCAGGTCTAAAGCAGGTTTAAAGCAGGTTTAAACCAGGTTTAAAGCAGGTCTAAACCAGGTCTAAAGCAGGTCTAAACCAGGACTAAATCTCTGAGCCAGACTGACAGTAGTAAACCAGAACTACACACAGGATGTTTTGGTCTTTCTCAGACTATTTAATGCTGAGGAATCAGAAGTTTCTTTTGTAACTGACTTTTTTCAGCTTCTCTGTCTATTACTAAATCCTTGTCCAAGGACCTGAGGATATCTTCTTCTGTTGACATGAGCATGACGGCCTTTAGGTGTTCTTGTGTCTGTGAACTTCTTATCCTGCTGCAAATATTTACAAAGCTCTTGAAGTGCACAGTCCAGCAGGGCTTGTGACAGCACTTGAATGAAGACCAAGCAAAGACTGTTGATTCTCTCTGGGACTTGGTTATGCACCTCCACTTCATAGGCACTGTTTGGATCTGTCTTTTATCACTTGCCATTTCAGCAGGCATCATTATTTTCTCCTCTGCTCCCCTCAGTTTCTCATTTGACCATTGAACAAAGCTACCAGCTGCAGACTGAACTGACTCTAAATCTCTTGTTCTTCAGAGTGTCTTCTGTGCTTTAGACCATGTTTTGAACAGTGAGGATATCTAGGCCAGGCCTTGGACAAAGGTGTTGTCACCTCAAAGACACGCAGAAAAAACTGTTTCATATTTGAACAAAGCCCCAGAGAATCCTATTGCTTTCACACAAACCTGTGTTTTTACATTGGCTTGATTTTGAAAGACAAGGTGTTAGAAGGACACATATCTTGTTTCTGCTCGAGCTGAGAGGGGTCTGTGTTGAGAGTCCCAGCTTTGATTTCATTCTCTGATAAGACTCTGGTACAAACACAGCTGTGTCATTAATGAGGGAGCCACTCCAAATGCACACTTCAGTTGTATCTGACAGAGTTTAGGCGTATGTGTCTTGTGTACATGTGACAGATTGTGTATATATGTGTCACATGTGTCTTTTACTCGACTGTTTCAAGGCACAGTCTCAAGAAAGTTCAGGTGTTTTGTTCTGAATATTGCAAGTCTTAAAGGAAATAAAATAAAATATTTTTAAACTAAATAAAAGCTGCTTCAAAATGGCTTTAACCACGTTTAAACTGAGTGAATTAAATTTAGAATTAAACTGGGTTCATTAAAGAAAAGTTTAGTGAAATTAATCCCAGTTTGAATGAGTTTGTGTCTGAACAAGTCAACCAAGCCCGGAAACAGCTTGAATAGACTCCAGTCCAACAATAAGAGGCAGAAAATGAATGAGTTCAAATGTTGTTCACTTTATTCATTTATCTTGGAGCATTTACAAAATCCTCTCAGTCTACTGTCCTACTCTGAGACAAAGCTCAGAGTAGGACAGTGTTTTATTCATAAATGTCCGTCCTTAAGTAATCCTCGATGGTACAAGTAGGATTGACATCAAATGCATCTAAAATCATCTTGACTGGTGAGTTGGTTCCCAGCTCTAATATTCTCCATGGTCTGCTCTAAAAGACAGGCTTATAAAGGGTTCATTAAAAGGTGACTGTTGGGTAGAGCACACTGAAGAAGACCGATGGTCCAGACTAAAATAGGTCACTGTTTGGAGACGACATATTTAAAAGTGTATAAAACTGTCCTGGACTCCTCTGTAGCAGGGCATGGACTTAAGTCTTTGACAAAAAAAGTGAGAATAAAATGTGGCTTAACTACGCCACCTAGTGTTGGGCCTAGGACCCATTAAGACCACAGGTTAAATATTGGACAGGGGTTACTATTGAAAAGTAAGGTTAAAACACAAAAATGATAGTTGCTATTAAAATGTCTAAAATACATATTGTTTAAGAAGGGCACAGGGTAAAAATGCACCTGAAACCAGAGTCCATGTGCTTCTCTTCACGGCACTCGACCCACGTCGTCACAAGCCGTTCCTGCCAGAGGAGTAATACAGTTCACCCAAAACCAAGCCTGCTGTCCTTTGTAGGCTACTGTCAGGACACTGACTTAGAACCCTGAGCCATTTACTGCTGGGCGGTTCCAGGAAGTGGCATGTAAGAAACACAAACAAAATACAGACTGAAAATGTCTGCATGGAAACACTAAAAAATCACAACAAATCAATTAACACAGCAAAGTCATTGAACTGGACATGTAAATATTAAAAAGTCTGTCTGTCCTCTGACTGGAGCCTCCTGTGGGGTTTGGGAGTATTTGAGTTTTCCTCTGAACCTGCTGGAGGCTCTAGGGACAGTCTCGGAGGTGTTCAGTCTGTAAGGCCCTCTGAGGAAACTGAGATACAGAGCTGTTCAAAACTAATTCAATGGGAAAGTGTTTAAACTGTTACTAAGTGGCAACAATGAACACACTTATCATGCATTTCATTTTTGTCCATAAATCTCTTTTAGCACTCCAGGTCTGCTCAACTCTCCAGTAGTTTGTCATTGTCAGGATTTGAACTCTTTAAAGTCCAGTTTGAAAATATGAAAACAAACCTAATTGTCCAAAAAGGCTCTTTAAAGAATGTCAAAGATGATCAACTTGTTTCTTTTGAGTATTAGATCCTCCCTGTGAACAAAACATATCCCACTGACATCACTTCAAACCACTTTTTCATCTCACTGCCATTAAACTATAAAACCATGCATTCTGTAATGTCAGCATTATTTTGAAGAAAAGTAGACATTTTTCTTTTTTACTGGCTTCAGCTGTTTCTCTGTTGTAGGCCCTGCATGAAACTCATGTATTCTACCAGGGGCCAAGGCAGTGAGGTTAAAAATGTTAGACATCGACGCTTTGTAAGGTGTCTGCTCCAGTTAAAGTGTCTCATTTGCAGATGACAACTCTGTTTTGAGATGATTAAATATGGAACAGCTTCTGGACACAGTGGAAGCAGAAATGAAAACAAAAATACAATTTCCAGATCAGAATTGAAACGGCTGAACTAGAAATGGTGAAACTCTGTTTTTAGGCGTCATTGACCTCGAGCTCAGTTGGAAATCACACAAAACCTACATAAAGTCAAATATTTCAGAAACTCGAGCTGTCCTGTCCAAAATGAAACACAATCTTGTTTCAAAGGCCTTGAACTGTTGTACCAGTCTCTAACAGTAGCATATGTGACATGTAGAGCTCTAGGAAATGTTCATTAATAAAACTATCTGTTATTCTGCTAAAACTGCAAGAATAAAAATAAGAGATTATCACCCAAACTATTCATAAACTCTAACCTATTGAAATGTGAGGACTTAGTAGAATTTAAAACAGACAAAATAAAGTTTAAAAAAGGTCCAGACAGTGTCCAGAAGCTGCTTCAGATGAACTCTGATGAGTTGAGAGGAACACTCATTCAGTAAACCACTTCAGACCCAACGAGAACAGACCTGTCTGTTCAGGGTTAAACTCTTCAGTCCTGCTTTAGCTTTGCTTTAGTCCTGACTATGCTCCAGGTTTAGATTGCTTTATCCCTGGGTCAAGACACTGTTTGATCTTTATTTAGCCCTGATTTTACTTCTAGCTTTGGTCTTAATTTGGCCCTGGTTTGGTCTTGAGTTTAGACCTGGTTTAGCTCTAGTTTGGCCCTGACAGGGACTGGGACAGAAGTGTGTTACTGTCCCGCCCTGATCACATGACCAAAGAATAAACAGACCCTTTTAGATAAAGTTGGACTTTATCAATCAATCCAAGAAACTTCTCAAGTCCAGGTTCAGAATTAAGACCAGGACCAAACATTTAGAGAATCAGAAGGGTTTGTATCATAAAATAAAGAGGAAACAACCCTTTTAGGGTTGATTATATGACTAATCTCGAAAAGCCTCTGTCAAACTGAGCATTTTTGCCGCTGACAAATGAAGTTTTACATCAGGGGCTGCAAAGTGTGACAGGATCAAAGACAGCCACGATAATATCTCACGATAATAAAACCAAAGAATGTCGAACAAATCAAAATAAAACTGTCCTGACTTTGACTAGAGTAAGCTGTCACTGTAACAGCTCAACAGGAGCAAAAATGCCTTATTATTATTGACACACACTCAGCCTGTAAGTCTAAACTCAGGGTAAACAAACAGATCCAATCAGAGAAGCACAAAGCTGACATGGCAGGACTGTAGCATACACATGATAACACACATATTATACTCTCCATCCTTTCCCAGGTGAACAAAAAGAATACATACAGTGTTATTGGATCTGGGGTCTTTGTCTCCCTCTTGTGGCAGCCTTTTGTACATGTTGGGGAAGAACACCTGGGCGGAGCGCTGGCCCTCGTCTGAAGAGTTCTCCAGTAACCCCAGTCTGAAAAACAACTGTGACAGTCTGAGCGCCATGGCCGACGAGCTGTCCAACAACGCCTGCCGACTTCAAGGACGGACATTTATGAATAAAACACTGTCCTACTCTGAGCTTTGTCTCAGAGGAGGACAGTAAAGGAGAAGACTGAGAGGATTTTTAAATGCTCTGTGACAAATGAATAAACTGATTCTACCTCTTATTGTGGGTCTGGAGTCTGTCCAAACTGTTAATGCACTCACTTTAACACTTTAAACCTTGTTAAAGTCATTTTGAAGCAGCCTTTGTTTAGTTTCAAAATCCTTCAAAAAAAAAAAAAAAAAGAATGAATATGTGTCTTAAATTTGAATTGCGGGAGCAAATTTATAAAGATAATATAAATTTATAGATATTTGGGCCATAAGCTCACATATAAAAGAAAACAATGTTACCAGAACCTGGGAAAAGAAAAGAAACAATTATATATTTTTTCTGGTTTGGTTCTGATGTATTATTGAAGACAGTGGATTCAAAACAACCATTGTTTGGATTCACGAGGAATGTTTCAACACAAGATAACATTCTATGTGAGTCAAGGTAACAGGGGACTCACAGCACCATCCTTTATGCTCACTTCCCGGAGCTAGAGATGTTTGGTTTTGTTATCTGGTGTTTTTTTAAGAGCTGGAGTTTAGCTCCTCAGACCTGGTGGGAGCCTTTACATTAAACAAACTTTTTAAAGTTGAAAAGTGCGGAGTTAGAAATGTCAGTGACAGAAACAGTCTGCACTGAACTGATGTGTTAAATAAAGTTTATGATACTTAATTATGAAAACTGTTTGACCTTCAGACAGGTCTGTTGTTACAAATATAGTCCACATGTGAGTTTTATTGAATCTATGGAACATGATTTGGTAAACTAAACAACAAATGAATAGGATTGAATATGTTTTTTGAGAAAAAATTGTCAAAAGAATTTGGAAAACTGAAGTGAACATGGTTTTCAAAATGGTATATTTTATAATCAAGGTTATACCTAACACTAAAATAGATGCTGACGAGTGTCATCTAAACGATAAAGATTTAAACTGTAATGTAAATTTGTAATCTGGTGATTGAAAACATATCTATTTGTTAAAACTGTTAAAACGATCTTGGAGGATTGTAATGAGGTTTTATTTGAAAAAAATAAAGTTAATGAGAAATAAGTAATAAAAAGGTAAAATGTTAAAGGTTAAGAACATATTCCAAGTTGCTCGCTGAGTTTTAATCAATGTTTGTTTGTGAGTTTAAATTTTTTGAGGACTAATACAATGGTCTGTCCTTTTGAACATAATTGAATTTTATTTGGCCAAACTTTAGAGGTGTTCATGGAGAACACTGAATAAAATCTTTGGAACATAAAGATAAAAAGTTTAAATGTTACCTTTAGCATTGTTTTAAATGAACAGTAATGATTATTACTGAGTGCATTTTGGTGAATCTAAATAAATAAAGAGAGACACGTTAATTTGATTTTACACTTGATGTTTAAGTTTCTGTTTAACATCGAGTGAAGGGAATTCTTTATGTAGAATCTGAATGCAAAAGTAATGGAAACGTAAAATTAGTGATGGATAAAATGTTTTGAATATGTTACGTTAAAATTAATATGAAAAAACCAAAATCAAAATGGTTTATTGTATTTATTGAGCTGGTCTGACCCAAGAGTTTTTAAATGTAATGTCTTTCTAAAGAAATTAATTTGAATTAAATTGAACAATATTGTGAGAATATTCTAATTAGATTGTGAATTTAAAGAATTTGGCTAAACGTTAGTGACAATAGATCATAAGAAACTAGTTTAAAAGTATTTATGTTAAAGTTAAAGACCTAAAGCTAAATGTCTCGGCAAAGTACCACATCTATTAAATGATGCTCTCATCTACAAGACCCAAGTGGTTTAAAGTGTGATGGTCACTTGCTGCTACAGCAGGACTTCTTCTGGCATCTACTGTCCTGACAGTGTCCTGACAGTGTCCTGACAGTGTCCTGACAGTGTCCTGACAGAGTCCTGACAGCGTCCTGACAGAGTCCTGACAGTGTCCTGAGAGTGTCCTGAGAGTGTCCTGACAGAGTCCTGACAGTGTCCTGAGAGTGTCCTGACAGTGTCCTGACAGAGTCCTGACAGTGTCCTGAGAGTGTCCTGAGAGTGTCCTGACAGTGTCCTGACAGTGTCCTGAGAGTGTCCTGACAGTGTCCTGAGTGTGTCCTGACAGAGTCCTGACAGTGTCCTGAGAGTGTCCTGAGAGTGTCCTGAGAGTGTCCTGACAGAGTCCTGACAGTGTCCTGAGAGTGTCCTGAGAGTGTCCTGAGAGTGTCCTGACAGTGTCCTGACAGTGTCCTGAGAGTGTCCTGACAGTGTCCTGACAGTGTCCAGACAGAGTCCTGAGAGTGTCCTGACAGAGTCCTGACAGTGTCCTGAGAGTGTCCCGAGAGTGTCCCGACAGTGTCCCGACAGTGTCCCGACAGTGTCCCGAGAGTGTCCCGACAGTGTCCCGAGAGTGTCCCGAGAGTGTCCCGACAGTGTCCCGAGAGTGTCCCGACAGTGTCCTGACAGTGTCCAGACAGTGTCCTGAGAGTGTCCTGACAGTGTCCTGACAGTGTCCTGAGAGTGTCCTGAGAGTGTCCTGAGAGTGTCCTGAGAGTGTCCTGAGAGTGTCCTGACAGTGTCCAGTGTCTTTATTATTTCAGAGGAAGACAGAAGCTACATTTATATGCTGTATATTTATTTACTAAGGACATTTATTTATATTAGTTTGTGTTTAATTATAGTGTGGGTAATGAACAAAATAGAATAGAACTTTACTTTATTGTTCACTAAAGTGGAATGTTTCCTTCAGCTCACCAGTACATGAGACAGATTATACACAAATATACAACATAAAGCAGAGTCAGTCATAAAGACATGGGACAAATAACTTTTTAAAGACAGCTTTAGTTGTCAGTACGACTCCAGCGCTGACCAGAGACAAGAGCTCACATAATAACAGTAAGAGTAGCCTCAACTGTTTTATTCTCATTGGACTGAACCATATTATATTGCGATTATTGCAGGTAACTCAGTTACAAGTTTTAAAAGAATACTGTCCACGCCAGTATTTCTTCTGTAGTATTTCTTGATTTAAAGGCTGTTTCTCGTGTTACACAAGTTAAACGGAGATCGTTTCTGAATCAACTGGTGACATATACACTGTATATCAGTGGCGGATACAGAACGTCATTAATAGGTGGGCCTGGTGAATATACGGTTGGGACGTATATTAGGTATACGGTATACTACCTGTACACATAGCAACTGGATAGCTCAGTTGGTAAGCAGTAGGTTTTACATTTAGTGTACCCAGGTTCGAATCTACCTTGGGACACTATGTATATTAGTTGTTTTCCACGTTTTTGTAATTTATTGATCATGGCATGCTGTCTTATATTTTCCAGTTTTCAGCTCAGTAACCTCAGTTTTGCATATAAGGCTAGCCTTAATTTAAACCCCATTTGGCTGCTGCATTCCCAGTGTTAGCAAACGCTAACGCTAAGTCTGTTAACATGAATATTGCAAGCCTCCAAGCACAGCGGTCTCACTTTAAGTCCTACCTGTTGCTTTTCACTATCCACTTGTTTATCAGCTGTCCCATAGCTTGACACCATCTCCTGCATCTCCTTTTCCCTCTTTCTTTATTTTTTTTGTTTTATCCATCTTTTAAAGACAACTGTGTGCATACTGTGACAACTAACACATAACGTTACCTGCTCGCTGCGCTCACGGCGCCCCGCCGGCCACGCCCACTCGTGATATTATATTAATTCTATTTATGGAATCTAATGAAGGCGTCTATTGGAGCCTGTTAGTCCTATAAAATGTTATAGTATTGAGGAAATACTGATACTGCTGCATACCCCCTTTTTGCGCCACTGGGTGCAGTGCAGAGATCGTTTCTGTACCGAGTCTATTTCTGATGTGCTGCACGCACTGAATTAAGATGTTTTTATTAATCTGATTGGGTGGGCCACCAGCCCACCCGTAAATCCGCGCCTGCTGTATATAGACACTACGTTGTAAAAATAATCACATCCATGTCATTTAAGACAAAATAATACCTATACTTCGTGGTGACCGGGACAAGCGTCAAGAGTGAGTCATAGACGGATGTAATAGAGGGAATTCGGTCTTTTTTCAAAATAAAACATCGTTCAGACTCAGATAATAAATACAACGGAAATAATGTTGGTTATTTATTCTTTCTCTGCGGGCCGGTACCAAATGACCCACGGACCGATACCGGTGCTCTAAAACACGACTGTTTTAAAATGTGGTCTCACTCTCAAACAGACAAAAACACGGACAAACCTGGATTGTTGCATGCGGCACCTGGATTGTTGCATGCGGCGTCCGCAGTTAAGGAGTTAACTTTTCAGGAGCGGCTCATACGTCACAGTCTCTGTCTCTGTGTAAACACGAAGACTCGCTCACAGCAAAACTCTTTGTCAGCCTCCCGCTGCAGAGTCACAGTCTCGTCTGGGACAACGCCTGCAACAATCCAGGTTTGTCCGTGTCTTTGTCTGTTTGTGAGTGTGACCACATTTTAAAAGGGTCGTGTTTTAGAGGCTTTGTTGCAGAAAAGTGTAAATGTAGTCAACGAAGAAACTGGCGGAGCTAATCCCGTCTTCACTAGCGTTACACGTCTATGGAGTAATCCATGTTCAAAATGACTACATCTGCAGAGTTTGAGCTGCTTTGAAAAACAGAAGCGCCGGGATCATAAACCGGTGTGACGGATCAACTGGCGAAGATGTAAATCTTTTTTCAGCAGGTCTGACTTCTCTATACGCCTGAACAAACGCAGAGTCTTGAGATGTCTTCGCAAAGTTGTCAAACTAATTATTAAACCGTCTATAGAACTTAGAGACTGCAAAATCTCCCAATGCCATAAGCCTATTCTAAAATAAAAATGGATTAAATTGAATATGCGAGACATAATACAGGTAGGCTAGAAGACAGGTAGCATAGTGTATGGGAAATGGGAGCAAATTGATGGCGTGATCAACATGGTAACTATTGTCATAATAAAAATACTTATTTTACTCTTTAAAACAGAAACTTTTCTCATAAAAACAGAAACTTTTCTCGTAAAAACAAGATTTATTTTACTTGTAAAACAGGATTTATTTTACTCGTAAAAACAGGATTTATTTACTTGTGAAAACAGAAACTCTTCTCGTAAAAACAGAAACAGGAATAATTTTAATTTATGAAAACAGAAACTTTTCTCGTGAAAACAGAAACTTTTTTCATTCAAGTGAATGCAATAAGCTTCCGTACTATTCTATTTTGTTCGTTACGCGCACTATAATTAAGGACAAACTCATATAAATAGATGACCTAAGAGAATAAATAAATAGTATAAAAATGTAGCTTATGTCTCTCTGTGAAATAATAAAACATTCTTCTTTATAGTTTGTAAAACCCCATAATGATGAAATTTGAATGTTTGCTTCTGTTATGTTTCTTCCCTTGACCTTTGACATTAGAGCCTTTGGTATTGTTCACTTGTGAGGTCTGTGTTGGATGTAAGAACTTCCACATGCCTTAGACATTATGAGTTTACATTTATTCATGAGTTTACATTTGTTCTTTACCATTAACCTCAAGAAAAATACCGTATTTTTCGCACCATAAGACGCACCCGACCATAAGACGCACCTGGTTTTTAGAGGAGAAAAATACGAAAAAAAGTATAACAGAATAATATTTGAATTATATGACTGGAGTGAAGGGCATGCGCACTGCTGTGTACTGTAACACCGCCTACTACATGCAATCCTCCAATAGCATACGGGCGGTGACACAGTACAGCAGCGCCTTCCTGTACACATTGGCTTCCGTAAGGAAGGTGAGGAGGACCCGCTGCCGCTCTGCCACTACGGTAAGGCAAGGCGACACGGGGCGCTGCCACTCTGCCAGTATCTCAGTGGACTACTGAGAAGCCTGGACACGGGGCGGGGGAGGGATGATGCAGTTTCCAGGGACACGGAAGCTAGCGCGAGTTGCAAAGCGGCAGCGGGTCCTCCCTCACCCGCTGCCGCTCTGCAACTCGTCTTATGTTGCAGAGCGGCAGCCTGCGGACCATAAGACGCAGGCACTTTTCCTCCCACTATTTGGTGAAGAAAAAGTGTGTCTTATGGTGCGAAAAATACGGTACATTTATCCATTAGTTCTCTTTAAAAAGGCAACTCCACAACATTAAACTGGTTCTGACTTTTTACAGAACATTTATACATTTAACAGTGGCACTTTAAAGGCTGGAAACAGAACAGAAATTACTATAAAACCAATATTTATTAACGTCAATATGAACCACTTGCACGTGGCAGAGTGGTTAGCACTCCTGCCTCACAGCAAGAAGGTCGTGAGTTCAAAACCCGGCCGACCCAAACATTCTCGGCCGACTCCGGTCTTTCTGTGAGGAGTCTGCATGTCCTCCACGTGTTATCGTGGGTTCTCTCCGGGTACTCCGGCTTCCTCCCACCGTCCAAAGACATGCATGTATAGGTTAATTGGCAAATCTAATTGCCAGAAGAAGTCTTGCTGTAGCAGCAAGTGACCATCACACTTTAAACCACTTGGGTCTTGTAGATGAGAGCAGTCATTTGATAGATGTGGTAGGCTACTTTGCCGAGACAAAGCACAGTGACAAACTGTAGAGAAAACCGGTTTCTATTTACGTAGAAAATGCGCTGTCCAAGAGTCAGAATGCCGCTTGTTCTAAACACAACGTTTACTCCTAGACCAGAGTTTCCGCTAGAAAAAAAATGGTGCCGGTCAAAGTGACCGGCAGAGGTTTCGTTTTCTGGACATTTTTTTTGTTACCATCAACTACCTCACATCTTAGCCATGGGAACTTGTCACTCCATTCCGACCAATACGCCCTACACTTCGGCTTTTTCTCCGGACAGCTCCGCCGCGGAGCTGTCTGGCTCTGGACATCTGAGGCTTCAGGCGTTCCTGATTCAGTATCCTCCTTCGCGTCTGGCCTCTGAAAAAAACTTTTAAGGCTAGTCTGCCTGGGCCTGGCCATATTTGAAACGTCTCTCAATAGCAGTGGTGGACAGTAACAAAGTAAATGTAATTCGTTACTGTACTTAAGTAGTTTTTTCCAGTATCTGTACTTTACTAAGTATTTCCATTAAGGGATACTTTTTACTTTAACTTCACTACATTTCAACGTCAAATATCTTACTTTTTACTCAAGTACATTTTGCAAAATTAATCGTTCCTTGTGTTTCCGTTAAATATTTTTGTAGAAGAAGACCTCAAAGACCCGTCTCAGTGGGAGTGTCAGGACCGGCTCAATAGAAGCCTCATTCTCTGCACGCGAGCTGATAAACATGAAAATAACAAATAAAAAATACACCTGTGATAAAGTTTTGGTATTAGTAATGGCTGACTCTGATTCTGAGGAGAACATCTACCTTTAGAGTCTTTTCAGCCGAGTGAAAGTGAGACTGAGCGAGAGTGAGTGCGTGTGTAACTTGGACAGCGGCGCCGCTGCTCGTGCCTTTCTCAGCGTCTCTCATAAAGCACACGCTGTTTTTCCCACATTTTACCAAACATCAGTGAAAGAAACGGGAGGAAAACTAGTCGCTCTGGCCGCGGTAGTGAAGGGGAGGTTGGAAAGGGAAGCCGTGAGCACGTAGCACCTGCAGCTTTACCTTTAGCACCTGCTGCTTTACCTTTAGCACCTGCAGCTTTACCTTTAGCACAGGTGATAGAAGCCGGGGCGCGTGTACTGCAGTGGCCGCGGTAGTGACGGGGGGGAAATAATGCGGCTTCTATTGACAGCTGTTTGGGACAAATACGTGTTGGTCATCCTGACACTTTACCCAGTCGAGGAGGGAGAGGCAGGGGTAAACATAGTCAGTGAGAATGCACTAATCAAAGCAGCGATAGTAATAAAAGTGATGGCTGTGTGCTGTGCTTTATGAGAGGTCCCACACTCTAAAAAACTACTAACTATGCCACATGGATGGATAAGAAAAGATAAAGCAACTGCAACCACACACATACAGTACATGTGTATATTTCTCATAACTATTTGCATACGTTTTACTAGTTATGGTATATTAGAAGTTGTAGTTATTCTTTATTTCAGAAAAAGAAAAAAAACTATTCTAATATGTTCATTAGTGTGTAGGCTATGTACTGAAAAAAACATAACCGCCAATATATAATGTCATGGTTTGCAAATTATATGCAAATTAGATGCTTAAATTTTAGTTACTTAAATACTTTGGGTCATACCTGACATTATTGTAGTTTAGAGTAGAACTCTATCTCTTATCATTTTCAAACCACAGCCTTTTGAAATTTGGATCTCAAAACCTGTATTTTTAAATAATTCCTGGCACCTCAAGGGGGCAAGAGACTGACAAAAATTATAAGGGCATTATAGCCTAGTACTTGGATACTACTTAGTACATTTGAAGGCAAATACTTTTGTACTTTTACTCAAGTGAAAGTTAAAAGGGAGTACTTTTACTTTTACTGAAGTAATATTTTACCTAGTGTATCTGTACTTTAACTCAAGTACTTGGTTTGTGTACTTCGTCCACCACTGCTCAATAGTTTGTGGTTTAGGTCTATATTATAGCCGTTAGGCGTGCACTTTATTTGAAATGCAACATGCGATGTTGTTTAAAAACTCAAACGGTCGATTCAGATTGTGTTGGGGGGCGGGGCCGGGATTATTAGGCAGTTTTAATCTGACAATTTGACCGGAGAGATTTAATTTTGTCGGACATTTAATTTTTTTCCCGGCCAATGACCGGTAATTACCGGACAACGGAACCCCTGTCCTAGACCCTTAAAAAAGCCCAACGACATGCAAACAATTCTACTTGAACAGCTCTGTTTTTACTGTTAACCCATCACAAGCTCACACCAAAGTCTAAAACAAGTTGAAATGTCACAGGTAAACTTGGGACTTAGCCACAAGACAAACTGACTTCAGTGCTCCGCTCTCCAACAACTGAGCCACATTTAATAAACCTTTACCTTTGTGCCAAAAAGTACACAGGAAAGGTGCAACCATCCCTTACACATGGAACATTTAAATCTGTAGAGAAGAAAAAATGATGGTTCCAAATGTAAGACTTTGCTGTGGGTTTTGAGATATCCCAAGTGCAAAATGAGAATTTACCTTATTCAGCCATTATGTTAGAATCTCACCCAGTGGTTTAATCACCCTGGATAATCCATTTTTCTTACTCATTTATCAACTGTTGCACCTGAGCTCAGAAGTCCACAGGCCCGGCAGAAATCAGACAGGTCATCTGGAACAGTAAAGGCGGTCAAAAACAAAATGTTAGACAAACATGTACCTGATTCTCTGAGCAGGCAGTCTCAGTCTCAGCCTGGCAACCCCCTCCTCACTGACAGGAGCTGGACATCATCCCCTTTAGAATAAATTCTGCAGCTAATACAGGAGAATCATGTTGAAAATTGTCTCACTGTGGGAGCTAATAACACAATTAAAGCAGTACCTTGCAAATTAGGACGCTGCATGATGTGGAGTCCTGCTGTCGTGGGGATGCCATTTTCCCAGTGCTGGCCATGTTTTACGCATGAGTGCTCTGGACACAACAACTATTACGTTTTACAGACTAATGCTTATAGTTTACCTCAATGAATAAAATAGAATTTGTGCCATAATTCCTTGTCAAACCCAACACCACTTTACCCACCTTGTTACTTCCTTGCACTTTTTTATTTGTGCGTCGGTGGCACCAAAAGGGTCAATGAAAAGGGCCCTCTTTCATTTGGATAAATGATCTGAGGAGCATTATTATATCAGTACAATACATGAAACATGGCATTTTAATATATTTCAACTTAACACTAGTGTCCAGTGTTGTCCATCACAGATTGCTCCCAATGCAATGTTGAATTTGGCCAAATCCAGCTACAAAAAAGATGAAATGAGCAAATATATGAAGTATTTAAAGAAGATTTGATGTAGTCCAATAATTGTTACCTTTTTTTTTTTACTTTTTGGAGCATCCCTGCCAGGCCTGTGTCATGGCAAAGCACAATGTAAAGTGCTATATAAATGCACATCATTTAACATTTACCAACCTATTTTTATATGTACTTAATATTTCATTTTTAATATTTTATTTTCGATCATATATATGCTTTGTCTATTGTGTTGCAAATAAATGTTAAGAGTGCTTTACTGATTTTTCTTTTTATTGTACTTTAGACAAGAAATTACCAAAATTTGTAAAAAAAATAAAAGTACAGAAAGACCTGAACACATATGAAAGTATGAATGAAATCTATTAAACATATACAGTATTGGTTTACATGTTGCAGTTGTGTCTACATTTGATTTATGCCCTGTGTGAATGTTAAGCACTGTCATATTTGTTAAAGGTAATTCAGAGAGTAGAGGCTCTTGTGACTGAAAGGTAGTTGGAAATTCAAACCTCTGGAAAGGTTGAATTCATTTTAATGTCACAATTGTGTCACAGTGTGTTCCTTCTTATTTACTGACAATGAGCATCTGTCAAATGCAGCAGGTTGATACTTTTACAAACAGGTTGTGGAGATGCAAGTAAAGCTGAAGCTTCCAAGAAAGTACAGCTGTACTCTCCAACTGTAGTGTAGACTGGACATGATCTGAAATGAGAAGGTAAAACATACTTTTATTAGGTTTAGCCTACAATTAAGGGTGTAACGATATTAAACCGAACCGAAAAACGCGATACCACAGCCGCAGTTCGAACCGCGATATCGTGCATGTCGAACCGAACGCGCCCCGCCTCCTGCTGCCCCGGCCCAACGTTCACTTCATTTTGTCACAAAACTATTTTTTTCTTCCTTGACATTTGATTAAATAGTAATTAATGAGTACACTTTTAACAACTAATAAGAGCTGTAGTTTTAATAAATATTATTTTCATATTATTTACTAAATAAAGTGCATGTCACGTGATTTGGGTGATCGATAACACACGGGAGTTTACATACATTACGCACTTCAGGATGGCAACTCCGCGGCATATTGAGATTGAAGACCCACAGGTCACATTTACGTCTCCTGTGTGGGCACATTTTGGTTTGAACCCTGCCCCCACAGCAAACAGAACCGAACCGAACCGTGACTCCAAAACCGTGATCTGAACCGAACCGTGGCATTGGTGTATCGTTACACCCCTACCTACAATACAACATAGTTGTTGAAGTCACAGTGAAACTGTTGACTGAAAAAAATCAAATAAAAGACGTTAAAAATGTTGTAACTGTTAAGGCTACGGCTAAGCTATTCTGCGACAAACAGAGACGCGTGTTTAATGGCCATAATTACTTACAAACATTACAGCACATGTTAAGACAAAGTCATTGTAGTAAAACTTCACAATTGTAAAGTCAAGTCAGCTGCAGCTGTCGATGCATCACAAGTTAACCTGAGTTCAACCTAACATCTCTAAAGTAGTGCTTATTGTTTTTGTCTTTTGTATTTAAGATGTCCCTTTGGTCGTAGACCATAAGAGTTTGGGAACAAAGACCAGTAAATTAAGAATCTTACTGTGGACTCATCTCCGTCTTCACCATAACAAACCAGTAAATCCAGGGCTTGTAGAAATGAAAATGCCATGTACCTTTCAGACAGGTAGTCTTTAGTAGCCCGACATGCAATTAACTAACCCAAATAACATTTTTATTTTATTTTTTCATCCAAGACAGGGCACGCAGACGGAGGAAGGTGGGGGTATAATATCCCTATTACATTTTATTAACTATTATGTACATTATACTCAACATGTTGCTAAATAATTATTTTTTTTAACACGTCTGAAGGTTCTGCAAGGTTAAAGCAAAGGAATCTGGACAAGGTTTTAAAGGTGAAGCTGTTTCTTCTATTATCCCAAGAGCCTTTATTTATTTATTTATTTATTTTTTTTAATTGTTGGTGGAACACATTGTTTGAAGAGATGTTGAGAACTTGTGTTAAGGTGATTTTTCTCACTTTTACATTTCTGTCTCTTACAGAGAAACAAGGGATCCTTGGTCAGAAGCAAACTCTCATTAAATAAAGAAGCTGACTACAGCAACTGCTTCTATAATGCACACGTGCAACCAGTGTGGGAACAAGTTTACCACTGTGCGGAGTCTCAAAAGACACCAGCGCATCCACACTGGAGAGAAGCCTTACAGCTGTAACCTGTGTGGGAAGACATTTTCACATGCAAGTAGTTTAAAACAACACCAGCGCATCCACACTGGAGAGAAGCCTTACCGCTGTGACCTGTGTGGACAGACATTTTCCCAGGCAGGTCATTTAAAACAACACCAGCGCATCCACACTGGAGAGAAGCCTTACAGCTGTGACCTCTGTGGGAAGACATTTTCACATGCAAGTAGTTTAAAACAACACCAGCGCATCCACACTGGAGAGAAGCCTTACAGCTGTGACCTCTGTGGGAAGACATTTTCACATGCAAGTACTTTAAAAACACCAGCTCATCCACACTGGAGAGAAGCCATACAGCTGTGACCTGTGTGGAAGACATTTTCACATGCAGGTCATTTAAAAGAACACCAGCTCATCCACACTGGAGAGAAGCCTTACAGCTGTGACCTGTGTGGGAAGACATTTTCAGATGCAAGTACTTTGAAAAACACCAGCGCATCCACACTGGAGAAAAGCCATACAGCTGTGACCTGTGTGGGAAGACATTTTCACGGGCAGATAGTTTAAAACAACACCAGCTCATCCACACAGGACACAGACCGTACTACTGTGACCATTGTGGAAAGACATTTAGATATTCAAGTTCTTTTAGGACACATTACTTTGAACACACTCGAGAGTTGGTGATACCATGCGAACTGTGTGGAGAGATATTTTACTCTAAACAGACTTCTTCTCGACACCTAAAGCAACACGCTGAGGTGGAAATGGGGAGGTGTGGACCACAATGAGACTCTGCATCCTGGGATTTTTGTAGGTGTACATTATGCCGGCTTCTCAGCTCCAGGGTCTTGGATGCACGTGTAATGAGCTCACGTGTCAGTCATAGATGTGTATAGGTTTACGTGTATATGCAATGGACAGAGTCTCCCTGAACAATAATTAGATGTAGTGCAAATTGATGTCTTTGTCTAGTTTTGATTAGCATGGTGCCAATAGGAGACACAGCTAAAGACATAAAGTCATAAGTGTATGTGGATAAGCATATGGACTTGAGCAGGAGTGAGAGCATATAATATATAATATACAATTAATATGAAACAAACTCTATAAAAAATTGTTCACTAGCCAAAACATGATGGACATGTTTTACCCGCTCCTGAAGAACTGGGATGGACAGCGCTGTATAAACTGCAGGATCTGTGTGAGAACAGCTCTCAGCATTTCAAATCTGCTCGTACAGAGTAAAGAACAACAAAAGGCTGTAGGGATACAACAATACAGTCTGTCCACGGTTCAATACGTACCTTGGTTTTTGCTCACGGTTTTCAGTTTGGTACAGTACAATCTATGGTGCCAATATTATTTCATTTAATTTTAAACTAGGTGTAGTTATTGTGGGCTGATTTTAAAGATAAGCTGTATTTTCAAAACTGTCTTTATTTTACTAATAAAGCATAAAACACAAAAGTGCATTTAACATTTGAAGTAAACAAGAATTGAATGCTGTGTAGGGGAGGTTGGTGGTTTGATTACCTTTCTCCCCCCAGTTCATACTGTCATTGTGTCCTTGAGTAAGACACTTAACCCCCCCCTTGCCTCCAGTGTTCCAGCTGTAACACTGGTGAATAGATGCTTTATGTAAGCCAAATAAATGTAAATGTAAATGTGGAGTCTAATGATTTATATAATCACATACTGTATACATAGATAGTATAAATATATAAAGATATCCGCCCATTGGTCCCCTATTCACCAATATTGTCATTACGAACGGGCAATAAAATGGCCGTTACATCCGGGCTTTTGGCTTTTAGTCCATAGTAAAAGAATAGTATTTAGATAGCATAAACCAATGTAATACCCCCCAGAGTTGTCATGTAGTAAAACTTAGCCCTAGAGACTGGAGCCATCTTTTGTACCAGGCTGTAAACATGATTTTTACACTTCTAAAGTCGCCATTGGGTTTCTCCTTATATTTCTGCTTTTGGAGCCTGCCCTCTGGTGGACGGAGGTATATCGCTGTAAAATCACCGTATGGCGGCGCCCTTACACGACGACCATTTAAGAGGTACCATGGGAGAGGCTTGACTGTATATAACTACTTTATTGTTGTGCACAAAAAACAAACAAAAAATACCACCCAGGCACAACATTTCCAAACCAACATTTATATGAGGACCTGATATAATTCTCAAAAGACCGGATTTAAAACAGACTCACGCTTGATTAAACCTCAGTGTCTGAGCTGATGTCCAGCCTCAGAGGCAGCTCTCGTTCTGAACAGACCAGACTTTAGTTTACAGCAGGACATTACAGCACAAGTGGTTTCAATAGCTTCAAGATAAACACATGTATTTTCTCCAAACCACTTTTTTATCTTTTATTTTATTTTGTATGTAAAAAATAAATATGGATTTTTTTTTTCCAATAGCTTTCAGGTCATGTGACCTAGTCACTTCTACCTGCCCTGTATTCATAGCACTAGCTTAGTACCATGCACATGTATGAAAAAAACTTGTTTTCTACTGATTTTGTTTGGTTTTAGGCACTGCTTGCTTTGTTTTCTATCACACCAACACAATGCATGAGTCTGTTTATTTACAAGATTCTTAAGCCTTATATAATGTTTTATAATGACATTTTATTGTACCCAATTGTTTAAGTCACATTTAACATTGAAATAAAAGTTGCCAGGTCACAGTCGGCAGCTGAAGATAAGAGCTGATGAAATGTGGAAACAGGAAGTGGAATGTGTGAATATTTATTTCTGTCAAGTTTTAGTTCTACACAGATGTATAATGGCTTCAGGTTTAAATTTAAAGAGATTTTTGAGTTTACAGTTCCTGTCTACAATAAATATGTCCAACATTTCACTTTTTCAATTTAACAAAAATGTCTGAAAAAACATAATAAATGGTCTTTTTTATTTAACAACACAAGGTAGAAAAAACTAGTCAGTTACAACCCAGCACAGTATACACAGCTAAAGATAGGAAAGATTTATTTATTTTAAAAAGAGAATGAATCAATAGACAGGAAGTAGAATTCAGTGTTTGTCAGTCAGGTGTTGATGGAAGAATCTGCTGATCTTGTAGCAGCAGTAGATCATTGCACCAATGTGAAAGACTTGCAAACGATGTAGCATTTGGATGCATTTTAATAACAAACATAAAAGCAGAATGTAGAATTTATAAAGTCAAAATAACTAGCTTAATAATCTTATATTTTAAGTGTAGTTTGCTTAGTATGGTTTTATTTTGGAAAGTTTATATAAAATGTTCAATACACATGTTTAAGCTTTGTAGTGTCTGGTAGTTGTACTTTTTTTTATTTGGAATGTAAATTTTAAGGTGTAAATAAACATGGATATGAATGCACATATTTCACGTAAATTATTCAATCACATTAATATTTGTCTGAATTATAAAAGCCAGAAGTGGTTCTAAATGAAGAGCCGTTTGGAGCCGAAAGAGAGCAATCTGGTTCCATAAAAAAAGACCGGAATTTCCATCTCTCAATCTTTGACCATTTTCATTCTGTGTCTGAATATGAGCCTGCTGACACAATATATTAGTTATTTTGTTGAATGTTCAATGACAGACTGGAATGAGTCAGCACTTAAATATGAAGTGTATAAATCATGTCAGATTAAAGAGCTTGAAATACAGTTTAAATATGCCTTAAGACCTAGAAGCACATTAATAAATGGAGATTTGATTGAGTTTAAGTTTATTTAAAAGAAGCTGAAGTTGTAGAAGGACCAGGATGTGGAGTCAGATGAAGCTGAGGAAGACGAGGCTGGGCTGTGTCAGCTGTGCAGGAGCAGAGAGGACCGACAGAGCAGCAGACCGATAACTGGACTGGACTGGACTGGATCGACAGAGAAGCAGCAGCAGACAGGTAACTGTAGGGGCTCTGCAAAGACAGAACAAAGTAAAAAGTTATGTTTAAAACAAGTCTTGTTGTTGGGACCGTTCACCTCTGTACATGAGATTTACTGTTAATCACAGAAACAAATGTTTTATTCTCCAGCTTACTGTGTGTTACTGTGTGTGTAAGGACTGTTTTTATAAAATACTGGACTTTGATTTGAACTTACATTTGCCTAAATACTTTAGTAAATGTGAACTGTACTGGGTTAGAGGTAATGCATGCTCCTGCTGCTCCTGACACTTCTGTTTGCTCATGCCAGCTTTACTTTTCTTTTTAGTCATTTCCACCTTTAGCCAATGATTTTATGATCAACTTTTACTTTCTTTTAACTGGATTTTTATGTTTTTACTTCTTTAAACTTTTTCAACAACACGTTGGACCTGCTGAGCGACTGGAGCCTTGGAATCTATTTCAACATGTCTGGGGTAAAAACAACTACTACAAAGTCTTTTGAGAAAATTGTTTGAACATGATGCCACCTGCATAAACTTGGTGCTCAGCCAAAACAGCACTGGATCAGAAAAAAAGACTGCTGGCATCACAGAAGCATATGTAACATCAGCAAACATCCAGCTAAAAAACAGATTCCAACCACTGACTGAGCTAAAGGTGAATGAACCAGAAAACTCTGCTGTGACTGAAAAACATGGAGTAAATGTTACCTATTCTCTGGAAAACAGGAGACATGAATCTGTGAAAAAGCACCAGGCAAACAGAGACAGAGAATCTATGTCAAAAGTGAAGGACAGAGATATCCTGCTGCTTGGAGACGGTGCTGTCAGAGACAAACAGTAGATTTGTTTCATGCATCTGTCCAAGTGCTACAGTCACTGATATAACAGCACTCCTCCCCCAGGTAATATCCAAACACACAGGGATTAACTCCAGGACATATGCAATATCCATCCATCCATCCATCTCTCCTGCTGCCATAGACCACTGGACTACTATATTCATTCATCACATTGTGTTTTTGTTTTGAATAAACAGAAACCCACCAAACGTACTTCTCAGTCTGGACATTGGTTCTGTTTAGCGTGTTATACCATAATCCCCCCCCCACCCTTAAGCGACTAAAATGGTAGGACATCCAGTCTGGTTTTCCGGCCTTGACCTTTACGCACAGAGATTGTTCCAGATTCTCTGAATCTTTGGATGATATTATGCACTGTAGATGATGATAGCTGCAAACTCTTTGAATTTTTCTCTGAGAAACTCCTTTTTGATATTGCTCCACTATATTTTGCTGCAGCATTGGTGATCTTTTGCCCATTTTGACTTCTGAGAGACACTCTGAGAGGCTCTTTTTATTCCCAAGCATGTTGCCATTTGACCTAATAAGTTACAAATGTGTCCTCCAGCTGTTCTTTATATGTACATTAAACTTTTCCAGCCTCTTATTGTGACCTGTTAGTGTTTTATAATAAGAAGCACTCTTATAACTTTTCTGTTTGTTATTTGCACACTTTGCATGCTACACTGCACCCTAGATTAGGACACTAAATACCTCATCTGTTGAAACCAGTTAGAACCAGTTGGTCACCCCTGGCTGGACACTTATGGCGCTTTTCCACTACACAGTATCAGCTCGACTCGACTCGCTCGAGTCGGCTCGGCTCGCTTTTCGCTCCGTTTTCCATTGCAGATAGTACCTCCACAATAGTACCTAGTCGTCATCATAGCGACGCCGCAAGAACCTGTCGTGACGTAATCTTCTACGCGACACACATCCGCTACTCACACACATAAACAATGGAGGAAATCGAGTCTATGTTTTTTTTTATCCTCGGGATGTGGCTGTTTCTCACAGCAAGACGGCAAACGTTGTTTCAGGAGAGGCTGAGGGCAGCAAAAAGAAAAACTGCTGATAACAACAGGAGAGTTTGGGAATTACTACAGAGTTCAGACTACGAGAGGAATCTGTGTTTTCAACGCCGACGCAAGAGGGTAAGTTATTATGCTAACGTTTACATATGTGTAAATACTATAAGTTACTACTTACAAAGTATTTGAACAACTTTATAGCTACCAGTATTACGTACTAAAATGTGTATGGTTTATGTGTTTCAGATCTGTTTCGCTTTGCAAAGTCGTCGCCGCAGACCGTGTGTTTGGGCTTTCAACCGAGCTACCGAGTGGTGGGATGTTATTGTTGCAGCAGAGCCTGTGGTGGCAGTGGCACAGGGTGTAGAGGAGGAAGGCAGTGATGTGAGAGGGTCTGATGCGGTACTTTAATTGCTAAAAATAAATACATTATCGTTAAAAATGTTGTCTCTGCTGTTTTAAGGTTATCAGAGTATAAAATCTGAAAATACATGGTCAAACCCTTGTACAAAAGCAAACCATCAAAAAAGACACTTATTTGTAATAAGTTTCAAAAAAGTTTTATTTAACCACACACACAAATACAACAAACTCTAATAAAAATTCACACACAATTATATACATGTTACATGTAGTAAAACAATACAGCAAAAATGCTGTATTTAATTACTAATATGTATACATTTTCAGTCCAGGGTGATGGAACAGCGTCCCGTCGGTTCAGTGCCTGTACTAGCTGGCTCAGGATTCCCAGAAAGGCCTGGTTGAAGGACGACGTTGCAGCAATCTCCTCCCTCCTCAAAGCCACTTCTATTTCTCTTGTCTGTGCTGCTTCGCCCAGTACCATTTGTAAATGCCGCCTCGCTGTGTCCGGTTCAACTCCATCTGCTCCACATCAGATGTCTGCATCTCCTCAGGACAGTCAGATGCTCCTCCTCCTCTGTCGTTTCCTCCGTCCTGGACAAAAATAATTACAATGAATGAATTACAATAAAGATAAACAATTTCACGTTTAATTCAAACATTGTGTATGTCAGGAAAGTTATAAAAGTACTGAACAGGTTTATTAATGAATCTTGATTCCCATAACTGGGAATGCTTCCTGTTGCTATGCAAGTACATTGACGTTTATATAAATAATAATATATGATATACTAATGGGTTATAAACACGATTAATATTAATTTAATTATATTAATAAGTGTATATAGATTCACAGACAACAGGCTAGAAGGTTTTACTTTTTCTCCTATTATACTAACCGGTTGCGGTGTCGGCGCTGCTGCGGGTCCCGTTCTCGACGCTGGTCTCGGTGTCGATGGTGCCAATGGTTCTGGTGCTGTTGTTAATGCCGACGCTGCAGCCGATGCCAACGTGGCATCAGTGGGAGCCACAGAACCATTCTCGGTGTAAAAGGAATCTTGAATAGAAAGATCATACAAAAGTCAACACACTACGAAATAGCAATGGCAGGCAGCTAACGTTAGCAACTAGTTAGAGCTAAAAGTTAGCGGAAATTGCTATCTGTGACACAAGTTTACAGTCTTCATTGTTAGTGAGCTTCAGCTTTCCAAAAGCCAGCCTAAAGAAAAAAAAACTCTCAAGCAGAGTGCACCTGCAGGGTTAATGTAATGTAAACTTAAAACACTTACCGTCCTCCATCAGCGACTCCAAAAAACTAGTGGCCGAGTCAAGACCACCATCCCTCCGTTGCTCGCCGGTCTATGGTCAGAGATACTGTCCATCTGTTCGCATTACCACTTCCATCTTTTCCGGTTTGAACCACTATGGCGTTGTGGTCCTTTACAGCTCTGTAGTCACTTTTCAGTTTTTTTAACTTTTCCCTACATTGCTGGAAAGTCCTGGTGTAGCCATGTGTGGACATCAGTTCGGAGACTTGTATACCCTTTCGTTCCTCGTTGCCCCATCAAGCTCTCGCTGGATCCTCTCTTCGGCAACCAAACAAAGAAAAGTCCGCACCTCCTCGTTTGACCACGGAGCATTTTTCCGAGTTGCCATAATACTTCTGGGACTGGGTAAATTATCACGCAATCTCTGGCCAAACTATTTAAAAATGGCGGGGTTATTGAGGATACTCCGTCTGGCTCTTGCAACGATGACGCGGTGAACAGTGACGATTCTCTCTGGCCAATCAGCAGTCTGTCGTGTGTTCACGTCACAATTTAGTATCGCTTCAGCCGGCTTAGAACCTCGCCGGAGGTGATACGAAAAAAAGGACCTGGAAGCAGGTACAGGTACAACTTTTACGCAGTGGAAAACCAAAAAAGGCCGAGCCCAGTCGAGGCGAGTCGTGCTGGAACTGTGTAGTGGAAAAGCGCCATTAGTGGAAAAGTACTGATACTGGCACAGGAAGTGCCCCCTCCTGTGTGAGGTGGGGCCAAAGGTTATGACCTTTAGGGTATTGAGTTGAGCAGACGCACAACACGTGGGCTGACCTCATGTTAGCTGCGGCTTGTCTAACAGCGCTGGACTTGTGCCTTTTTCTGAGTGGAATTAAACAGACAAACTTTACATTGGTTTTATAGTTTTTATTCTCTTAGTCTTAGCTCCAGCACTCGTCCCAAAAGAACCGCGAGATATTGTTTTTAGCTCTCATGAAATCCAAAGTAAGGCAATATTTGGCATTACATTTCAAAATGTTTGAGAGATAACATTTAATATGTTATCTATATTCTATTGTGAATAAAAATAAGTTTATGAGATTTGTAAATTATTGCATTCCTTATTTATTCACAATTTGTACAGAGTCCAAAATCTTTGGGAATCGGGTTTTTAGATTTTAAACACAAAGAAATTGCAGCAAAGAAAAGTGTTTGATATAACTCCAAACATGTTTTATATTTTAGATTCCTCAAAGTAACAGTCTTTGCTTTGTCGACAGAGCTGCAAACCCTTGGGCCTCTCTCAGTGAGCTTCAGGATGGAGTCACTTAAAATGGTGTTTCCAGGTTAAAAGTGGAAACACAATGTTGTGTTTGTGTCTTATTTAAAAGAAAAAAAACATGGAGGATTAGGGAACATAGATTTAAGCCTGTAAACTGCTTTATAAAGTGAGTGGGCAGAGGTTTCAGACTCGGGTCATTGTCTGAACTCCTGTATATTCATCATCATCTGTTTTTCCTGGAAGTGAACGACCAAAACCTGAGGAAACGTGTAACCCAGGTGATAAATCTGGTCTTTTCATTCATTTAATGGGTTAACGAGTTAATATTGTGTAGTTCTGTCGTGAGACTACTATGCCGGGGCACATGGGGTGATGGGACCAATCACGGTGCTGCTATAACTTACGTCATGTTGTCACGGGGCAAATACAACAAATTAAAATCCAATATAAACCCGCGGTGATTCAGTTTAAAGAGACGTAGTGGGAAGCTTGATGTTGAATACGCTACAGGAGTCGTCTACCGCGATCAAGCCTGTGCTAAACGGACTTGCGTTGATCTGTAAACTGCGGAAATGGGTGAGTAAAATGTTGCCGTGTTAGCGTTAGCCTAGCCGCCTCCCCATTGATTCCTGTGTAGCTGTCGTTTGACACAGTGTGCCCGGTTCTCTAAAAATACTGACAATCTAGTGAAATTATATTCAAAGCGTATGAACTACATATGGAAGCCCATTGATGACAAGATTTGTGACTTTCAATGTACTTGTATTGGGGTGTTTATTGAGTAATTGTTTCAATATAATAAGTGTAGACATGTGGTTATGCACTGATCACTTTAAAATAAGACCTTGGATGTGTATTTATATATAACAAGTTACAGTAACATGTTATTTAAGAATTGTATTTACTGCATTTGAATTATTGATATATACTGCTTTTGTCTTGTAGTATTGTATTGATATTTATTGTACTTTGTAATTGAATGATGTGCTTAAATGCAACTAGAATGTGTACACTAGACTTAATTCCTAGGATGAAATGATGAAAACTGTAATTGATTCAGTCCTGTTTTACACAGGCCAGGTTGACTTGATGACAAGCTAATGGAGCAGGCCTAAAGCCTAAAGACAGTCTGAAGAGTCGCTTATCCCTCTGCCGGGCCGGTAGGGGCTCCTAGTAGCCCACAAACCACACTTCTTTCTCTCACTCCTCAAGTCAGAGTTGGTTAGTAACCTACTGACTAACAATTGTCCCTACTCAAACTCTATGGCACATACATAGAAGGACTACTCAAATTGTGGAGCTGACGATGTGCTTTGTGATTTATTTATTTTTTTTATTTTATTTTATTTTTTTTTCTTCCTCTGGTTATGGAGATTGACCAGTGGATGTACGGATTGTGCTGAACTTGTGTGTGTTTTGTTGAATGGCCAATTGTTTTGTCTTATGTAGTATTGTTATATGTTGTCTGTTATCCCTTTAATAATATATGGTACCGAAATAGAACTCAACCTTGTCAGTCTCTGTTGCTCCCTCCTTGAGTGAATCCTAGTCTTCTGATTACTAGCCTAATTTTATAGCTTTTGTAACAATTTACTCCAACACATAGGTTACAAACGCGTCTCAGAGGAACCGGTTTCTTTGTTTCTTAAAGAAAGACATGTTTACATTTCACAGAACAAGCTGGGTTTGGTAAAGTCGAACTCATGACATTACAGCAGACCACGAGGCAACAGCAGCAGGTTTCAGGGGCTTAAGTTAAACCCACTTATTTTACTCCAGTTTTCATTTCCCTCGTTGGTCTTAAATACACCATAATACTGTTTAAAGGAAACGGACTACAAGAAAAAAACAACCCCTAAACATGGCCTGGTTCATAAAGATCAGGAAAAACAGACACTTTTTCTTCCAGTCATCATTTGTGGTTGTTGTAATGGGTTGCTGTTGAAAATGTCAGGTGTAGTTTCTGTTTTCCTTTCAGGAGGAGAAAGGGCTAAAACAAACCCAGGTTTGGTTTGTGGTCTATAAAAACTGAGATCCTCAGAGCTGACTGAGACCTGATCCCACTCAAACCTGGTCAGAAAACCTTTTTATTCACTTTTTTTAGTTATATGCAGTAGATATATTCTTTCAATAATGACAATAACCTGTGCAGTATTTATTCTGACTCTCTCAGGAGAAGATGGATCCTGGTCCGGTCCTGGTTTGGGCCGTGTTTGTTTGTCTAGGGCCATGTCCCGCTGTGGGCTCAGGGACCTGCTCGGAGGAGTCGTACAGCTGCCCTCAGGACTGCAGAAGAGCAGGGACAGGACTCAGTCTGCCCTGTTACTTTTATAAATGCCACTGGTCCACATCAGAGCAGCATCAAACTTTAACATCAAAATATGTATTAAAATCATTTAATAAGAAGATCACATCTATGGTTTCTCTGAATGAAACTGGGCAGAATACACCCCTTTTTAAAGTATTTACAGACTTTTAAACTGGGACACATGCAAAAAAATAAGTCTGTTTAAAACAATGGTAATTCAATTGTTTTTTCGACAGAAAACGCAAAACAAAAATGATTGCATTTGAACTTTTTAAAGGAAACAAAAGCTTAAAAGAACCAGGAGCATTTGAAAAGATAATGTCTTAATGAAGACAAAAAGTGACAAAAGTCCATGAAAAGCTGTTTGCTGCAGTGGTGTTTGTTAAAATGGAGACAGTAGTGTTCAGAACTGGGATATTTGAGTGTTTTCACAGATATTTGGGACGGGGAGGGTTAAAGTGGGACAGTCGAAATGTTTAATTTAAACTTTGATTAGTGCTAAAAAGAGAAATGACATAAACCTGGTTTAAAGGTAAGTTTTTGGTAAAACGTTGTTTACAGCAAAGCTTGGACTTGTAAGTATTTGGTTAAATGCTTGTTGGTACAGAGCACCAGCAGACAGTCTTTTCTTTCATTGTGAAGAAGAAATGTCCCATAATCGTCACTTCCACTGACTTTACGATCTGACGACATAAGCCCTACTGCTTATGCCACTGTCCTGTTTTCACCTAGGTTTGGTGACCTTTGACCTGTGTTATGTTTTGTTACTTTGGACCCTATCGACCTGTGTCTGTGTCCTTTTTCTGTTGCTTATCATTCTGGTGTTAATTCTGATCAAAGGGAGGACTCTCTATCGTACTTTAGCACAGCACCAAGGTCACTTCCTCCTGTCGACTCACAATGGAATGAGTGGAGTTTAAGCTCAGCAGGAACAGGACTGACGACGTTGTGTTGGTCCACGAGATATGATGTGACTGTGAAGTAATCTTTTAAAATGTGGCAGTGTTGCATTAAACGGATTTGAACAAGTGAATAAATCCTGGTGTGTGTTCATCTGTGAACGACGAGGTACAGTCCTGTAATGCTGCAGTGAAGAAAATGGCTTCTCAGCTTCGAAAACTCCAAACAGAAATACTGAGAGGGACTTTAGAAAACTCAAATGTATGTCACAAGTTCTGCACCTTTAAAAAAGTGTAGCCAGAGAATGGACAGGAAGTAAAAAACTAGAAACCACTGTTGATTCAAGACTTGTCCAATGGTTTTCAGAACAAGTTTGTCAGTGAAGCTCTGAGGCTCTGTGTCCATTTATGAGTCTGTAAAAGAAAGGGTTTATTTCATAGAGGTGCAGCTGTTTCTAGTCTTACCTTGTGCTTTCATTTGACCCTCTGCATGTTTGAACCAGTAATGTTGTAATACTGACATTTATGTTACTAATGTTACTTATGCTCACAGTGGGACGTATTGTTTGCATTATATTGAGATTGACTGATTAATAAACTCTGTGATGATGATATTAATGCAAGGCTTGGTGTGTATTCAGTCGACAGTGCTGTTCCTTTTGCATAAGTTGAACTCTCTGTGAATTGTTGTACTGTTTTGTTCGTGACAATAAATCCATTCTATCTTTTCTATAAAGGAGCAGAAGTCGTGACATGAAACAGTCAGGGTCTAAAAGCGTCTCCTTCCTCTGCAGCTCTGTTCAGCTCAGACCTGGTTTGACTGAGCGCTGCACGTCCGAGCCTAAACACACCCAGGATGCAACAGCTTCTTCAAAACAAAACCAAGGAAAACATTCAACAAAAGGATTGACTTTTTTTGAAGAAACATACCTTTTTTAGTGAAAAATATGCAGCTGCTGGTTCTCTTTAGTGAAGAATAGAACACTGCACTTACACTTGACAGAACAGAACATGTCACACCTCAGTTCTTCAGACACTCTTTTTTAAACCTCAGTATTTCTAAAATCCTTCAAAGGCTCTGAGTTAGTGCTGTGTGCATTATGTTCATATTTTCACAGAATCCTACAGACATTTTCACCTCCAAGGTTGTTGTGTGTGTAAATGTAATGGCGACTCCTTAGTTCCTTTTGTCGCTGGAGGGGCCGAGGATGGGCCCTGTGCGTCCTGAACAGATTCACACCGAGTCCCAGAATGAATGCTTGTGACGTTTATTCACGTAACTGCTCAGTTGAGACATGAACACAGTTATTAAATGCATCGGATGGTAATGTTAGACAACGCTAGTGTCAACAAATAATACGACTACCCCGCTCCCCTCTCTCCTCCTACACCTGAGTGACAGTGAGTGAAAACTACTGACTGTCACCGCCTACACCCACGTGACCCACACATCACCCTGGCAACCAGACAAAAGTTATCCATAGACAAATAGTATATCATTCTGGCTCCTACAGTAAATGCTGTTCTATTGAAATAAAAAAGACCATATATTAATGTTTTTTTAGACATTTTTATTTGTTAAATTGACAAAGTGAAGTGTTGGACATATTTATTGTAGACGACAGGAACTGTAAACTCAAAAATCTCTTTACATTTAAACCTGAAGCTATTATACATCTGTGTAGAACATAAACTTGACAGATATAAATATTCACACATTCCACTTCCTGTTTCCACATTTCATCAGCTCTTATCCTCAGCTGCCGACTGTGACCTGGCAACTTTTATTTCACTGTTAAATGTGCGACTTAAACAATTGGGTACAATCAAATGTAATTATAAAACATTATATAAGGCTTAAGAATCTTGTAAATAAACAGACACATGCATTGTGTTGGTGTGATAGAAAACAAAGCAAGCAGTGCCTAAAACCAAACAAAATCAGTAGAAAACAAGGTTCTTCTCTAGAAACAACTCGCTATAGAGAATAAAAACAACCCACTGACCAAACAGCCTGAAGGGCTTAAAAAATACAAATAAAAAATAAAACAGCTGAGTGGAGAGTGAAAAACATGTCCACACAAGCAGCAGAACAGACAACATTACCTTTATATGTTTTAAGTGATAACTGCATCTGGACTCAGACAGAGCCCTGAACAGGTTAGTTTAGTGACAGTGTTGACCCGTATAGAGACTAAAAGATAAGCTTCAGATGCAACACATATCAAACTATATATACAGTTGTGCTCAGATGTTTACATACCCTGGCAGAAATTACACATGCACACACTTTCTGTGCATGTGTTCCCAAAAAGCTATAGAAAGAAATCCTTGATTTTGTAAATAGAAAATTTATATAAAATTCAAAAAAATACAAGTGGAAAAAGGATAGTACTATGAATACAGGGTGGGTGGTCCGGTCCTGGTCCTGGTCCGGTTAACTCCTGAAAAGACTTAAGAGAACAGAGTGTTTACATTTATTCTAAAGCTGAGACAAAATGATTATATTTATTGTTCTGGTCGAGACTCATCCATTGATAGAACAAACATACACTTGGATTTAAATTGAAAACCTCCGTCTCTAAGCACTTCCTCTCGTATTGGACTTATTTTCCAAAGACTCGTGGTGCATTGTGGGAAGGTGATGAGTTCAGCTGAAGTGCTTTTCTACATTTTGGGGACAATATAGTGGTTTTGTAAGACGTCCCACATGTCCATAAATCCCAATAATAACAGGTTCCACATGAACAGCAGCAGGAATGAGGCCGTTACTGTGGAGTGTTTTCTCATTTCACTTTATTGTCATTTTTCACAGGATTTCAACCCAAATCACATTTATCTCTGTCATATTTCAAATCCACCTTTATATTAATGAAGTGTACAGAAGCACTTGTCGAGACAAATGCTGTGATTGATCCTTCTCTACAAACACAATGAGACCAACATGAGATTGATGTCATCAGTTTGTTTCTGTGTGGGATCTGTCTCTGTCAAAGAAACTGGGAAAGAACTGTTCCTCTGTTTTATCCAATCAGACCAGCTCAAAGTAAAAATACAAAGTCCATCTCTGATCATTGAAGTGTGTTTGGAGTCTTTTCTAATCTTTTCTAACATGTGTGAGTGTGTGAGGTCAGGTAGACTGGACTATCTGATCAGCAGTGAGGATGTTTCTCTACAAGAGGACACTCTCAGTCCCACAGAGTTAACAACGACACTGAGGAGTCATCAAACCAGAGCTGAAACCCAGGAAACAGAGTCTGAGTGAATGTGGTGTTGAAGGTGTGGAGGTGGGTCAGTTGGTCAGAGGAGACTGTGTAGAAGGACAGAGAGCCAGCAGGACAGTCCACATACACTGCTACTGTCCCAGAAGAGGACGAGGAGTGAGGAGGAGGGTTTGTTTTTATTATGATAAACAGAGTAACCATGTATAGAGCAGATCAGACTCCAGGACTGATCGTTGTATCCAAACAGACAGTCACCACTGTTTCCTTTCCTTTCGATTCCTCTGTAAGACACTGATATAGAAACCCATCCGCTCCACTGGACCTCCCAGTAACAGCGACCAGTCAGACCAGTCAAACACAGCAGCTGAGAACTGTACTCAAATCTGTCCCGATGATGTGGATATGGCTGCTTCTCTTTCACATGTGTCACCTTCTTGTTGTTGTCAGACAGTTTGAGGCGTCTGTGAGCTGTGTTTGGATCCAGTGTGAGTTCACAGAAATCTGATGGAGAGAAGACACAATACAGCTGCAGTTAGTCCTCTGTCCTCTCTGAACACATGAGATTAACACAAATGTACAAGATTCACAACACAACTACAAGATTCTGTTTGATGGAAAAGTCATATTAGAAGAAACACTTGTGTTTGGAGGAGCTTTAAACTCTTTATTGCTGTAGGACATAAAATAGCTCCTAAAGCTCCAGCCTCTGACGTCACTACACAGGAGTTTATTCACTTCTCTGTGCTTCATGGAAATGTACATCAGTCACATTTCTTTGACACATTTGACTCAATAGTTGTTCTATTCTCTGGAAACACAGGAACAAAGTTGGTTGAAGCTGCAGCAGTCGTTCTGATGGTGCTTGGTGCAGACAGTGGCTGAGAGCATGTGGCTCTGTGTTGCAGGAGATTGTTCACAGCTGCTGTCATTTTGCCAGTGTTTGTGTGATATCTGCTGTTGTTCTAGTGATGAGGAGGACTGACAGCAGAGGCACAGCTCAGAGGAGAACAGCTTATTGTCTCCAGAAGAATCCTTCACATGACTCTTCCTACATGTTTGATCGAAAAGGTTAGTGCAGTTAAACAGCTCCAAACTGGACTCTTCAGGAGCTCCTTTAATAAGAACTCTAGAGTCAGTTCTGACACCTGTGGACTACACAGTAAAAGGTCACTGCTGTCCAAGGCTCAGGAAAGAGTTAAGGCACAATCACACATCAATGAGCTCCATGACACAGGTTTTTATACAGGCCTTCTCCTTCCCATAATGCCTTGTTTCTCAGAATAAACTAAGCAGCAGCATCGTCCTGGCTCTTTTCTATGTGTCTGCTAGATTTAACACTAAGGACCTATGGCTTACTCTCAAAAGCCACCAGACAATAAGCATCCTTACAGCTTCTCAAACAAAGTCAAAGTATGGCTCACACAGCCATGAGCTTCAGAACAGTGTTGATTATGACACTGATTATTAATAGATGCATTGAAAACAGAGTTGATTCCATTTAAAGAGCTGTTGTCTGGCTCAGATCTAAATATTCATCTGTTCTGAGGCAAATACATACATCTGTGTGAGACAGTCTTTATCACAAATGTTTCAATCAGATCTGGTTCTGACTAAAACCTCAAACAGACACATTCACTTTTATTGTGACGTGTGTAAAACGTGCCTTTATTTGATTTCTCTCATTTTGTCCAACAGCGCTGTGCTCTGGTATCGATAAGTCACTGACACAGCTTTAATCCAACACATTTTCTAAGGTGTGTTCCTGCTGCATTGAGGCTTGTGTTCAGGTCTAAAGACACACTGGGGGTGAGTGTGGAGAGGAGCAGCCCCTAACTCTGCTACAGACACACTCTCATACAGCTCCAGCTTATACAGGTGTCTGCAGGCCTCTATGAGTCTGAGTCACACTAACTCTGCAACAAACTACTGCTGCATCACTTTTACAACCATCACTGTCTCAGAGTCACACACACACACTTTTCAGGCCAATGTGGAAATGAAATGACTTTTGTCCCTGAATTTGTGTCTGTCTCAGAGTTCTGACAGAGACAGATCCCGTTGTAAGTCCAGTAAGTCCAGTAATGAATAGGGTTTGTCTGAGTGAACAAAAGGTCAGGCTCAGTGACACATCAATGACAGCATTTACAATCATTATTTCTCAGAGAAAAACACATCTACAGTTTACAATAAATAAATAAAATAAATAAATCTTACTTTTCCAGGGACAAACTGTCAACCAGTGGACTCCAGCAGGATCCAGTCTGAAGGAAAACCGAGACATTACATCAGTCTGATCCACACAAGCTTTTCTTTTCAATCTCATTGTTCCTCCTGAAGCACTCTTTGAGTCTCATTTATCAAACATGTGTTCTCTGACATTTATCAATCTGAACTTCAGCAGAAGTTCACTCAGATCACATGCAGCTCTGAGCTCCAGTCAATTTAACACAGTTTTACAGGATTTTACACTAAACTCTAATTAAACTTCAACAATTCACTTTAGAAAGTATTTAGGATATACTTAGATTTTTGGTTCAGAAATTATTTTACTGTTTTGAGGAAAAGGCTGCCACAAATTTCTTCAAAAGAAACAAAAGAAAAGATAGTTTTGTGAAAACTCAGAACAGTGTGTATTTCATTGTCTCTGGGTCGCCTTTAGTTTTTCACTTCATTGTTCAACTTGGTCAAAGTCACTTTAAAAATCAAGTTCTCTCGTTCCTTCAAAATAAAAGCCTAAGTGATAAATCACTAGGATTGATGAAAAATGAGCCAGTGTTTATGGACTTTAGTTTTGTTAAATACAGGTGTGTATTATTAAGTTATGTCTGTAACATATTTATATTTTTGTGCAGCTGATTATTTATTTTTACTTTGATTAACATGAGACCATTACACTTAAATACTGCAGTAGTTACTGACATTAAACTCGTCTTTTCTTTTATTCAAAGGATATTTTTTGATAATATTGTGCCATTATTTGTCCACAGTTCTCTGATAATACTCCACAGATCTAGGGCCAGCTTCTTTCTGTGCCTTCAGAAGTTTTCCACCAAATCAATCATTAGAAATATCACAGATCTAGAGTTAGTCATTGGAGGATTTAAAAGAACTCTGACATAATTATGCTTGTGTTTATCTCTGATATTGTGCAGTTCTTGTAAAAAATAGTAAAAGTCCAAGTGCAGCAGTCTGTGACTATTCCAGTGTTGAAAGAGTGTGAAATGATAGAAGAGCATGTGTGATGTATGAGAGGGAGGCTCTGATTGGTCAGTGAGTGTCTCTTCCTTAAACTGCAGCAGCTGCTGAGCTTTTAAACACACACATAGGTTTTATTTCACAAACAGGACTTCAGCCTCAAAATTAACTCCTCTTAAAAAGGTCTTGAGTAAGAGCCCCACCAAAATATAACAATATACATCCGTCCACCAGAGGGCAGACTCCAAAAACGGCAAGATCATGTTTACAGCCTGAAAGGAGGAGCAATGGGCAGAAGACATCCATGTTTATTTGAAAAAAGAGGTAGTTCTTTTTTCTTAAAATATTTAAAATGTTTTGTTTTAAATATATCTCATTTAAAAATCTGACATTTCCAGTCCTAAATAAAGTACTGTGGAGTAAAATGTATTTTTGAAGTTCTTAATTTTATTTTAGGGGTGCAGCCCTAAAAGTGGTCTAGCCTTGACCTATAATTCACTGTCTGGAAAAACAATACTTCTGTTTTGTTATTGCTGGTGCAATATTATTTATTTATCAACAGTGTCTCTGTTTGCTTGTTTATTTAGTTTTGTGAGTTTTATTGATCACAGTTTTAAATAAAAACAGTCTTACTGTTCAAAGTATAATCTCTGGGCCCCTGTGTAAGAGACACATTTAGGGTTTCCACTCAGGTTAGCCTCAGCCTCTTCTCTCATAGGTCGTGTCAGGAGTCTGTCAGGCCTCCATTAGTGCAGTCCACGCGTCTGAGTGACTCTCACAGACGCAGTGAACCATTCCCCCAGTTTCTTTCTGCGTCAAAGGCTAAATACTGTCAATCCTCCAAAGTGAAGCTCATTACCCTCCTGCTGACAGATCCTGTTGGTCCCGGCTCCACTCGTTTCTCCACTCTGCGCTGCACCAGCTAAGTGACAGAAGCTTCTGCTAGCTTACTGATCCTGCCCGGTGTTAGCCCATGCTTTACCGCCGCTGGTGGTTTGGATGTTTGTAACCGCGTCGGTGTTTGAGCCTGGGTTAAGTTGGATGTCCCTTGCTAACAGGACTAGGAGAAATAAATACTGTCGAGCGCACACAGTCTCTTTTCCTTTCACTCAAATCTGTTTTGGTGCATGACATTACACAAGTGTTTTCTAATTTCAGGAGTGAGTAGTAGATGGTTAAAAAACCATATCCAAAGTTGTTCAGGTATAGTGTACAACAGAATAGGTTTTAATTGTTCTTGAATTCTGACAAAAGAAAATTACCAAAATATTTCCAGAAAAAGAAGCCACACCAAACAGGTAAGTAGCAGGTGTACTCACTGCTGTGTGTTTGAACCAGGACATTTCAGCTGTTGTTTCTCCTCAATACATGTTGAGGCTTTGATTTCTAGACAGGTTTCTGTACTCGCAGCTTGTTATTCTTAAAATGAGCAGAATTCCAGAGTGCATGTACATGCCAGATGTTAAAGGCAGTGACAAGAGGCTGTTCATATCTATTTCTTTCACCAACATATGGTCCATACCTGAGAGTGTCCAGTCTGCAGAGGGGGTCCTCCTGTAGAGCAGACAGGAGCTTTACTCCTGTGTCTCCTGGATGGTTGTAGCTCAGATCCAGCTGTCTCAGATGGGAGGGGTTGGACCTCAGAGCTGAGGCCAGAGAAGCACAGCCTTCCTCTGAGATCAGACAACCTGAGAGTCTGCAAACACACAACATTATACAGATCATCAGTAACAGGTCTAAACATTAACAGGTCAAACTCCTGCACATTTGGTTCAGTACATTTTGTTTAATATTTGATTAGTTAATAAAAATAATGAAATCAGGCTCCTGACCATGAGTTTGTTTAGTAAAAAAAAAAAAAGATTAACTATTTTACAGAGCAGACAAAGGTTTTTATTAAAGTTTTAAAGGTCTGTCTTTTCCAAAGAGCACTTAATCCTAAGGATGATTTTTAAAATCCTAATAGTGAGTAACATTACAGTAAAGTTTTAGACTCCTGACCTGAGTTGTTCCAGTTTACAGTGAGGACTCTTCAGTCCAACAGACAACATCTTCAGCCCTGAGTCCTTCAAGTCAGTGTTACTGAGATCCAGTTCTCTCAGACTAGAGGACTGGGAGCTGAGGACTGAGGACAGAGCTTCACAGCTTCTCTCTGACAGGTTACAGCTGCTCAGTCTGGAGAAGAAGACAGGGAATGTTAATAACATCAGACATTTAAATGATTTATAATGACACTTAACCCTCCTTGCCTACAGTGACAAGGCTCTGTTGTATGAATGTGTGAGAATGTGGGACAACAGATAGAAATGATCCTAAGGCTACAATCAAGCATGTTTACATTCATGTGGCTGAGTCTCATGAATGTTCATCAACATACTCTGTCCCAAACAAATATATGCATTTATTTATATATATATAATATATATATAATATATAATATATATATATATATATATATATATCCAAAGACGTGCATGTATAGGTTAATTGGCAACTCTAAAGTGTCCCTAGTGAATGAATGTGAGAGTTAATGGTTGTTTGTCACTGTCTATGTCTAAATGTTAGCCCTGAGACTAACTGGCCACTGTCCAGGGTGTACCCCGCCTCAGGCCCAAAGCTGCTGGGATAGGCTCCAGTCACCCGCACCCTAACAGGACAAAGCGGTAGAAAATGAATGAATGAAAAATGAATATATATATATATATATATATATATATATATATATATATATATATACATATATATATATATATATATACATATATATATATATATATATATATACATATATATATATATATATATATATATATATATATATATATATACATATATATATATATATATACATATATACATATATATATATATATATATATATATATATATATATATATATATACATATATATATATATACATTAAATGCTATGAGAAGCGGATCAGACGACGCCCGCCAAACAAAGTCTGCGCTAGGTGTTGGGGAACCAGAGCAACTTGATGACAAATGGGCTACTGGAACAAGACGGAGATGGGCGAGATGCGATAACAAGGCTCTGTTGGAATGCTACTACTCCAGTAACCCTAGTCAGAGGGGTTACATGAAGAGAATGTGGGATGAATGGTTACTACGAAACCCACAATCCAGGCTTACATCGAAGCAACTAGTAGCTCAGTGTTCCAACATCCACAAGCGGCAGCTGCTATCACAACTTGAGATTGACGAGATACAACACAAATGCTACGGCAAGGGGGAGCCAGGACACAAGGTCAGAGGGAGCCAACAGGGGCTCCCCAACCGGGATTGGGTATGAAGCCCCAACAATAACGCTGAACGAGGCAGCGACTGACCTGAAAGACAAGATCATGGCGAGAATGAATGCAAGGCAACCCCAACGCCAATTACAACTGCTAAGTGAAGTACCATCAGAAAGTCTCCTAGAAGATGTGAATGCAGCATTGAGTGCGATCCCTACCACATCCATCACTGAAACCAATGAGCTGCTATACAACTCCGCAGCAGTGATCCTCGAGATGCTTGGCTATAAGAGCAACCATGGGAGCCATGAGAAACAGTACCCACCATGGAAACGAAGGCTGGAGGCTAAGATCAAGCAGACACGTAGAGAAGTAAGCCAACTGACAGAGGCCAAGAAAGGTGCAATGAGAAAACAGGTACCCAAGAGGTACAACCAGATGCCCATACCTGAAGCACTTGAAACTGCCAAGCAAAGGCTCCAAGCCTTGGCCAGCCACCTAAAGAGGTACACAAGAGAGAACGAAGCCAGAAGAATAAACCGGCTGTTCGCAACTCAACCTGCAAAAGTGTACGCTCAATGGCAGGGTAATAACAGCAGAGCAGACCCTCCAAGGCTGGAAACTGAACAATACTGGAAAAGTATATGGGAGAGGAGACATCACACAACTGCGATGCACAGTGGCTGGTGGCTCTGAGAGAGGACCACAGCAACCTCCCTGAACAGAATCCAGTTACCATCACAGCGGCAGACATCCAAGAAAGACTCTCAGGTATGAAAAACTGGACAGCACCGGGAAATGAACCAGCTGCTAAGGGATGGGACGCACCCTGAATGGCTTACCGAAGGGCGCATAATCCTGATCCTGAAGGATCCCACAAAGGGTACAGTCCCATCCAACTATCGGCCAATAACCTGTCTCTCCACAACATGGAAGCTCATGTCAGGCATCATTGCGGCTAAGATAAGTGGGCACATGGATCAATACATGAGCAAAGCACAGAAGGGCATCGGCAAAGAAACCAGAGGAGCTAAACACCAACTCCTGGTTGACAGAACAGTCACCCAAGACTGCAGAACCCGACACACCAACCTGTGCAATGAGGCTGTGGAAAACCACCCTTGAGGCCAATGGCAAGCCACTTGCACAAGTATCCATCAAATGTGGCATATACCAAGGAGATGCTCTATCCCCACTGCTGTTCTGCATAGGCCTGAACCCCCTCAGCCAAATAATCGACAAGACTGGCTATGGATACCGACTCAGGAATAGGGCCACCATCAGTCACCTCCTCTACATGGATGACATCAAGCTATACGCTAAGAGTGAGCGGGACATCGACTCACTGATCCACACCACCAGGATCTACAGCTCTGACATTGGGATGTCATTCGGGCTTGAGAAGTGTAGTCGAATGGTGACGAAGAGAGGGAAGGTAGTCCACACAGAAGGGGTCTCACTCCCAGAAGGAACAATAGCAGACATTGAGGATGGTTATAAGTACCTTGGAATACCACAGGCAAATGGCAACCTCGAAGAGGTAACAAGGAAAACAGCAACTGCCAAATACCTCCAACAAGTAAGACAAGTCCTAAGGAGTCAGCTCAATGGCAAGAACAAGGCACGGGCAATAAACAGCTACGCCCTGCCAGTGATCAGATACCCTGCGGGAATAATAAGGTGGCCAAAGGAAGAGATACAGATCACAGACGTTAAGACACGAAAGCTCCTCACCATGCATGGAGGGTTCCACCCCAAATCCAGCACCCTGAGACTGTACGCTAGCCGTAAAGAAGGCGGCCGTGGACTAGTGAGTGTGAGAACCACTATCCAGGATGAAACATCCAAGATCCACAAGTACATCAAAGATAAGGCCCCAACAGATGACGTGCTCAGTGAATGTCTCAGGCAATGGGGAACAGAGGAAGAGGAGCTGGAGGAGGGACCATCATGGGAGGACAAACCCCTACATGGGATGTACCACCGAACATAACTGAAGTGGCTGATATCAAGAAATCCTACCAATGGCTAGAACGGGCCGGACTGAAGGACAGCACAGAGGCACTCATCATGGCTGCACAGGAGCAGGCCTTGAGCACCAGAGCAATAGAGGCCCAAATCTACCACACCAGACAAGACCCAAGGTGTAGGCTGTGCAAACAGGCCCCTGAGACAATCCAACACTTAACTGCAGGGTGTAAGATGCTGGCAGGGAAAGCATACATGGAGCGCCATAACCAAGTGGCTGGCATAGTGTACAGGAACATCTGTACGGAGTATGGACTGGAAACCCGAGGTCAAAGTGGGAAACACCCCCAAAGGTGGTAGAGAATGACCGAGCCAAGATCCTGTGGGACTTCCAGATTCAGACTGACAGAATGGTAATGGCGAACCAACCAGACATTGTGGTGGTGGACAAACAGCAGAGGATGGTTGACGTTGCAATACCAAGTGATTGCAACATCAGGAAAAAGGAACATGAGAAACTAGAGAAATACCAAGGCCTCAGAGAAGAGCTGGAAAAGGCTTGGAAGGTGAAGGCGACAGTGGTGCCTGTGGTCATCGGAGCACTCGGGCAGTAACCCCAAACTGGAAGAGTGGCTACAGCAGATCCCTGGAAGAACACCAGACATCTCGGTCCAGAAAAGTGCAGTACTAGGAACAGCAAAGATACTGCGCAGAACCCTCAAGCTCCCAGGCCTCTGGTAGAGGACCCGAGCTCGAAGGATGAGAGACCACCCGCGGAGGGTGAAGGGCAAAGTTTTTTATATATGTATATAAATAATATATAGTACAAAGTACCAGTACACTAAGCCGATAATGTCTCTAAACGACTCTTGAAGGTATTTCTCCAGACTTCAGTCGTTAATAAAGTCAGATCATGTCATTTTAATGTCTTTAGAATATGCATGTTTAATGTTTGATCTTATAACATGAGTTCTTCTCATGGGTCGTAGTCTCGTGAGGATGTATGGAGTCAAAGTATGGAGCACCAGGAAGTGAGGCTCCTATCTCCTATCTCCTATCTGGAGAGATCAGATGTTTAATCTTATTACATAGGCTCTTCTCTCTCTGTGGTAATTTTATGTGTGGTCAATGTATAAGACCCCAGGAAGAAAGACCCCTAAACCCCCGTCCAGGAGAGATTATAAACCTATCAAGACCTAATATGATTATGGTTTCCTGGGACAAAGACCCGTTTCTACAATAGGACAGACAATAATGTAAAACAGATGGTATTTTCTAGGAGGTCTTTAAGGACTGTGTTTCTTCTACTCTTGGTCAGTGGTGGACGAAGTACACAAACCAAGTACTTGAGTTAAAGTACAGATACACTAGGTAAAATATTACTTCAGTAAAATCCAAAGTACTCTTTTAACTTTCACTTGAGTAAAAGTACAAAAGTATTTGACTTCAAATGTACTTAAGTATTCAAGTACTATCATTTATTATGGCTATAATGCCCTTATAATTGTTGTCAGTCTCTTGCCCCCTTTAGGCGCCAGGGTTTATTTAAAAAAATACAGATTTTTGAGATCCAAATTTCAAAAGGCGGTGGTTTGAAAATGATAAGAGATAGAGTCCTACTCTAAACTAGAAAAATATCAGGTATGACCCAAAGTATTTAAGTATACAAATTTTAAGCATGTAATTTCCATATAATTTGCATACCATGACATTATATATTGGCGGTTATGTTTTTTACAGTACATACACACTAATGAGCATATAAGAATAGTTTTTTCTTTTTCTGAAAATTTTTTATAACAGTAATTTGTAAAAGCAACATTACCAAAATAAAGAATAACTACAACTTCTAATAAACCATAACTAGTAAAACGTATGCAAATAGTTATGAGAAATATACACATGTACTGTATGTGTGTGGTTGCAGTTGCTTTATCTTTTCTTATCCATCCATATAGCATAGTTAGTAGTTTTTTAGAGTGTGGGACCTCTCATAAAGCACAGCACACAGCCATCACTTTTATTACGATCGCTGCTTTGATTAGCTCATTCTCGCTGACTATGTTTACCCCTGCCTCTCCCTCCTTGACTGGGTAAAGTGTCAGGATGACCAACACGTATTTGTCCCAAACAGCTGTCAATAGAAGCCGCATTATTCCCAAACTCCCTGTCAGTACCGCGGCCACGGCAGTACACCCGCCCCGGCTTCTATCACCATTGCTAAAGGTAAAGCTGCAGGTGCTAAAGGTAAAGCTGCAGGTGCTATCAGGCCCGTCGCAACAAGGCAAGCAAACCAAGCAATTGCTTGGGGCCCCGAGCTGGTATGGGGCCCCAGGACAACGACCGGTTAAGAATAAATGCAACGACACTGTGAGCGCCCCTTTGATCGTCAATGCTGTAAAGTGCAATGACACTGTTATCGGGATCCCCTCTCAGTAGTCGCTGACAGCAGCCTGCCAACGTGATCTCTGCAGCCGGCAAAATACAAAACCTCCTCGGCAGTCATGAAGAGGAATTATGCTTCAGGAAGCCAGAAGAGAAAGAAGAGAAAGGAAAAGGAGGATAAGAAAAAACAAGATAGTGGTAAGTGATAAATTACACTGGATAAAATAGCTCTACTTGTCAGTCTTGTACAAATGGTGTAATTATGCAGCAGGTTAGGCTAGCGAAAATATGTTTGTGTTAGCTAACGTTACCTGCCTGGTGGCAAATGCTGCTTGTAACGAACAGTTAGTGCAACTTTTTTTTCGAATGGACGGAATATGGTTACTGTAATATGTTTTTTAACAGGATAAAGAAGTTCTGTTCCAGAATCACTGTTTATCGTATTTAATGACATGACATTGCTGTAGCTTTGTAATAGGTTTTGATGAAAGTGGCATAGCAAATAGCATGCTATACTTTTCCACCGTGATAATCTATTTACCAAATGGGGGTTAGGAAAAGAAAACCACACAATAAATTCCGTGCATCAAACATTAGCTTGGGATATTTTTAAGCAATGGTAAGCAGCTGCCTGTGTCCCTTCCCTTCTAATACCAAAATATGGAAATGCTATCATTGCTAACGGTAAACTTTATAATAAGTAATAATACTGTTTGCTAACAGTTAAATGACAATTAACTAAAGATAAATTAACTATCAATTTACCATCTATTAATGATTGTTATTATAAAGTGTTACCATGTTTTCTTTCTTCCTCAAGGTGCTTTGCTTAAATTTCTCAGCCCTCAGGCTCTTCCTAAGGATACCTCCACTGATGAAGGTAGAGTGAATTTCTCTCACGGAGCTGTTAATAGTGACCTCTTTCAATATGCTAACAGTGAAATGGTAAAACGTACTCCACTGGTAAGTTCAGATTTTTTTTTTTTCAATTATTTTCCCAGCTACACCATCAACTTCATCTTCAACATCAACATCAACAGATGCATCACTTCTTAGTGCAGATGTTTCCTCTATAGCACAAGGTACCACAAGCTCTATAATTATAGTTGATATCTTGCACAGCCCAGAGTTTAAATTGATAAGTGTACTGTTATATTATTAGAAAAAAAAAACATTGCAAATCACTATTGAATTCCCACCAAACTGTATAAATACCAGTCACTTTTGCCCATGGACAGTTCAGATTTTTTTATTTACAGTAGTGCTTGTCAAATTTCTAGGTGTCAGACACTCACTGATGCATTCTGTACCTTAACATATGGATTATATTAATAAAAACACTATTTTCCCCCAGCTACACCGTCAATACCATCTCTCACAGTGGAAGCACTGTCATTTTAGCAGATGACCCTGCGCAGTGGCCAGCAGTCCTGACTGATAGTGTGCGCTGTCAAATTGTTAAAAAAGGACCAGTACAAGTCGCAAACATTGTTTTCCCCAAAATTCGGAGAATCCACCTTGAAGATTCACAAATGACAATTACATGAAAAGCATGAAAAATGGTGAAAAAATTCTTCGATCATGGATGTTATATTCCATGAGCACAGACTCTGTGTTCTGTTTTGCCTGCACTGTTTTTGGGAAGCGTGACAATGCCTTAAGCAACTGTGGCTTCCGTACATGGAGAAACCTTTTTGCAGAAAATTATAATAAAAAAAATATACCAAATTATAATAAAATAAAATATAACTCGAGCAAAAAAATCTAGAAGAACGCTTGTCTATTTTAAGCAACTGTGGCTTCTGTACATGGAGAAACCTTTTTGCAGAAAATTATAATAAAAAAAATATACCAAATTATATTAAAATAAAATATAACTCGAGCAAAAAAATCTAGAAGAACGCTTGTCTATCATTTAAAAGAACACGAATATTCAAAGGCACATTGTGACAATATGACAAACTGGCATGAGCTGCAGAGGAGACTGCAGACCAATAGACCAAACCATAGATCAAAGACAACAAGACTTGATGCTCGAGATTGAGCATTGGAAAGGTATCATAAGGAGAGTGATTGCCATAATTTGTCACTTAGCGGAACGCAACCAGGCTTTAAGAGGGACCACAAGTGAGCTGTATGACCCACACAATGGGAATTTTCTGGCACAAGTTGAACTGATGACACAGTTCGATTCAGTTATGTCTGAACACATTAGAAGGATACAAAACCAAGAGACAAGAAGAGTGCATTACTTGAGTGGAACTATTCAAAATGAAATAATTGCACTAATTGGAAACAAGGTACTGGAAGAGATTGTGAGAAGAGTACACAGAGCAAAGTATTACTCTGTTATTATGGATTGCACTCCTGATGTCAGTCATAAGGAACAGCTCCATTGTTCTGAGAATAGTCAATTGCGAACCATCTGTGTCCATTGCAGAACATTTCTTTGGATTTTTAGATGTTGAAGACACAACTGGTAAGGGCCTGACTGAAGTCCTGCTTGACCACCTGCAGAAACACAGCCTGAATCTTTCTGACTGTCGTGGTCAGTCTTAGGACAATGGCAGCAACATGATGGGCCATAAACAGGGTGTTCAGGCAAGAATTTTGCAATTGAACAGCAAAGCATTTTACATTCCATGCAGCAGTCATACACTTAAACTGGTTGTGTCAGATGCTGCCAAGTCCTCAGTGCTGTCCATCTCCTTCTTTGGTGTGTTGCAAAGACTCTATAACTTATTCAGTTCCTCTGTGCAACGCTGGGCAGTTCAAAAGGAACATGTAAAGCAGTTCACTTTAAAACCTTTGTCAACTACAAGATGGGAAGCTCGGATTGACTGCGTGAAGGTGGTGCGATACCAGTTACCAGAGATCCTGGATGCATTGTCTGCACTCCAGACGTTTGCTATAGAGAAGGGGGACTCAGAGACCACTGTCCACTGCTAAAAGCTTACATGGTGAGTTGAAGACCTGGTCTTTTCTGCTTGTGCGCAATGACCTGGTACAATGTTTTGTACCAGATCAATCATGTCAGCAAGCTGCTACAAAGTCCAAATGTTTCCATGGAAACACTTAGATCAGAAACAGAAGGAGTAAAAGACTACCTTGAAGACTTCAGGGAAAATGGGATTGCTTCCTGTCAAACTGATGCAAAAGACATTGCAGAAAATCTGGATATGGAAATGACCCTTCCTGAGAAAAGGCAGCGTAAAAGAAAAGACAGTCTCTATATGAAGGTACAGAGGAAACTCAGTCTACTCCAGACGAGACTTTCAGAAGAGACTTCTTTCTTCCCATGGTTGACACTGCCCTCAGAAGCCTAAGTGACAGGTTTTCAAGATTGAAGGGTGTTTATGACCTTTATGACTTTCTGTTCTCAAAGGACAACATGAAGCAGACAATAAAGAATGGAAAGCTTCATGAACGATGCAAAAAATTGGAAGAAACCCTCCATGACATTGATGCTGATAACTTGGCACTTGAGATCAATTCATCTCTCTACACTTTTCCAGACTATGTAGCCACTTCCCCCTTTGACATGCTTAATTACATATACAGTGAGAAGCTACTGGATTTGTACAGTAATTTAAGCATTGCTTTGCCTACTCCTGACTCTCCCTGTGTCAGTGGCTTCTGGTGAGAGGAGCTTTTCAGCTTTGAAGCTGATAAAAAATTACATGAGGTCTACCATGGGCCAAGAAAGGCTCACAGGATTGGCACTTATGTCAATTGAGCGTGATGTTTGCCAGTCTTTGGACATGGAGGACATTGTGATTGCCTTTGCAGAAAACAAGGCTCGCAAAACAACAGTTTTAGATAATTTGCACATGTTTGTGAGAACTGAAAAATGTTAATGTGAGTGTGTGTGTGTGTGTGTGTGTGTGTGTGTGTGTAAGTATGTTGTACTTAGTTATTGTGCACTTTTTAATGTATATTTGATTTTATGGTACAGTGGTGTTTTTTGCAAATGTTCAATGGTTGAAAATGCTCAAATTTCAAATATTTTTTCAAGCAGTATTTGCATTGTACACATTTTTTATTTATGTAGAGTATATGCAACAGCAGTATTTGCACTGTAAACCTTTTTTATTTATGCACAGTATATGCAACATACATTTTTATTTATATAAAGTGTGGGTGAACTTAAACTGTATGGTTATGCCGTGGTTCCTGTAGGCTTTGAGTGTGTGCGGGGTTGGGGTTGGGGGGGGGGGGGGGTTAATGCTGGGTGCTATGCGCCACGGCTTCCTTCCCACCAACCTCCCTTCACTATCGCGGCCAGAGCGACTAGTTTTCCTCCCGTTTCTTTCACTGATGTTTGGCAAAATGTGGGAAAAACAGCGTGTGCTTTATGAGAGAAAGGCACGAGCAGCGGCGCTGCTGTCCAAGTTACACACACACTCACTCTCGCTCATTCTCACTTTCACTCGGCTGAAAAGACTCTAAAGGTAGATGTTCTCCTTCAGAATCAGAGTCAGCCATTACTAAGACCAAAGCTTCATCACAGGTGTATTTTTTATTTGTTATTTTCATGTTTATCAGCTCGCGTGTAGCGAATGAGGCTTCTATTGAGCCGGTCCTGACACTCCCACTATCTTTGAGGTCTTCTTCTACAAAAAATTTTAATGGCAACACAAGGAACGACTAATTTTACAAAATGTAATTGAGTAAAAAGTAAGATATTTGACGTTAAAATGTAGTGAAGTTAAAGTAAAAAGTATCCCCGAATAGAAATACTTAGTAAAGTACAGATACTGGAAAAAAAACTACTTAAGTACAGTAACAAATTACATTTACTTTGTTACTGTCCACCACTGCTCTTGGTCAGTCTGTGCTTGTGTGTGACTGAACTCAGATATATCTGAATAAACCTGGATAAAGCCACCTATCAGCCTCACTACATTATTTGGATTCTCTCTGCTGGACTATAATGAGTGAACAATAGAAGATGGAGAGAGCTTTCTGATTTAGAACATGTCTACATCTGTCCATTATTTAAGTGATGTTTAAATAAAAATATTGTATTCTTTTATTCTTTTTTGTATCGACTGAAATAAACTGATATAATAATAAATAATGATAATTATAGCAGTATTTGTACTTCGTTACTGTACTTAAGTAAATTTTTACGTATCTATACTTTACTTAAGTAAAAAAAATAATGCATACTTATACTTTTACTCAAGTAGATTTTTCGGCAATTATCTGTACTTTGTACTCCACTACATTATTAAAATGCGTGTCGTTACATCCTTCCGAATCTTGCATAAAAAAAATTTTGGTCGACTTACGTTTTGGCGTTGCTGGCCAATGCACGTTGAAACAGATCGGAGATCTGAATGGTCAAAGAACTCACGCGCTCAGCGCGCGTTTTGAAACAACACAAGCTATGAAGGCCTTCGTAACAAGTGGAACTGATGTAAATCGAAGAAAAGGACACGGTGGACACCAAATATCAAACATGGACGAAGAGCCAACAACGTCGACTGAGCTTGAGCCTGTGCCCTGCAGCTCTGATTCTGAGAGACATCCCTGGCCTTATTTAAGCAAGTTATTTGAATTTAAAGGTTCAAAGAATGACTCCTGGCGTTTTCAATGTGTCAAGTGCCTACCTCAACGCAAAGAACTGTTGGCGTTTAAAAACTCCCCTTCAAATTTGAAGAAACATATAGAGGTAAGACATGCAATGCTAGTTATTAATATTTAAGTTACAAACTTGCTATGACATGGTGCTATGACTGTTATAGAAAAACGGATGTCAACATAACAAAAATATCACACCAGTATAATATTTGTTTGACGTAAGTTAGTGGTACCCTAACAGGGCAACTTCTTTAGCTGGTTATTAGCACAGCAGGGATGATAGCTTGCTAGTACGTTACATTTTTGGAGATGAGCAAACTACTGCTATATCCGTACATTCGTAGTTGGCTAAAATAGCTGTTTGTTTTGACTCGGTTAAAGTCACTTTAAAAACAAAGTTGACTGGGGCCTTCAAAATAAAAGCCCAAGTGCTAAATCACTGAGATCATTATTAGATTTGTTTATTTCTTTAGGACAGCGTAGTCTACATTAAGCCAGAGCAGAGATGCTTGTACCAGATTATAGCTTAACAGCTAATTTCCATCTGTAGTCCTATATTGTACATGTTTTTGGTGGTAGGGGAAACCGGAGTACCTGGAGGAAACCTACGCAGACACAGGGAGAACATGCAAACTCCACACAGAAAGGTCCTGCCCTGGATGGGAATCGAACCCAGGACCTTCTTGCTGTGAGGCAGGCGTGCTAACCCGCCCTCAGATTGATGAAAAATGAGCCAGCGTTTATGGACTTTAGTTTTGTTAAATACAGGTGAGTATTATTAAGTTATGTCTGTAACATATTTATATTTTTGTGCTGCTGATTATACATTATTACTTTGATAAACATGAGACCATTACACTTAAATACTGCAGTAGTTACTGACATTAAACTCATCTTTTCTTTTATTTAAAGGATGTTTTCTTAGTTCTTTCTGTGCTTTCAGCAGTTTTCCTTTAAAAATCAAAACAAAACCTTATTCTTCCAAAAGGGATTTAGAAATATCACAGTTCAGATTTAGTGTTAGTTATTGGAGGATTTAAAAGAACTCTGTCATAATTATGCTTGTGTTTATCTCTGATATTGTGCAGTTCTTGTAAAAAACATGTACATGATTGGTCAGTGAGTGTCTCTTCCTCAAACTGCAGCAGCTGCTGAGCTTTTAAACACACACATAGGTTTTATTTCACAAACAGGACTTCAGCCTCTGTGTCAAATCAAACATTCTTTAGACATAATAAGGAACAAGAGTTAAAAACATGTTTGTCTTCATTAGCCTCATGATGTTGGAGTTTCCATCAGACAAACATGTTTCCCTCTAACCTTGTGTCACACATGGATTGAACACAGTAGTGTTAAATGTGTACACTACAGTGCACTGGGATGAATGCATCTGCACAAACAGCAGCTCAACTCAAGAACATCTTAAAGAAGGAGTTATTTATAAAACTTAAAACAACCAACTCCCAAAAACATCTAAAAATGTTCTCCAATAAAGAAGGAGGTAGAATTTAAGAGGAGAACATAATTTAAAGGTACAGTGTGTTGGTGCTACATTAAAGAAACGGTGTGTTAGCAGAAATACTCTGATACTATGGACTGGACTGGACAGTAATATGAAGAGTGTGGCAACTTTACAACTATTTGAAACTATATAAAAAGAGTATTATAGTAGTCATAGGTATTCTGGGATGTCAATTAGGATTGTAGATGTACTAAAGAATGTTAATTATAGATTAAATTAATTGAATGACACAATAATATCTGTTTTGTTTTTTCTCTGTTTAGTGAATGGAACTTATTATAATTGTTTTACTGTTTTGTTTCGATGTTTAACACTTTTATTTAAATGTTAAAAGAGTTAGTCACAATAAGTCTTGACTTCAGCCTAAAACCCTTTTGGTCAATGTTTTATATTTAATGAAAGTGTTCTGTTCTTTTGTTTATTTTATGATCAATAAAAACTGAAAAAAGGAGACATTATTTATTTTAGAATATTCAAACCAGTTTTAAAGCAGCTTTGTTGAAAGGCTCTTTTTGTCCCAAACTGATGAAATAGGTATTTTGACAACATTAACTGTTTTGGGATCAGTGTGTTTGTCTCAGAAATCAAGAGACTGCACAGTCTTCTGCAAGTGTAGATAATCCAAGTTTACATTATTATTAATACATTATTATTATTAATAACCACATTATCCATATCACAAACAATCTATTAAACTACTACTGCATCAAATTTAACTTCAGCAGTAACATTTAACATCTAACATAGAGTATATGGTGACACATGTTTATTGTTCACAGCCTTTGTGTTCTCATCAGATTACATCCTTCTGTTGCTCACAGGTCTAAGCTAACATCTGTCCTCAGTCTCACCTGGTTCTGTCTCTGTCTCTTAGATCACCTGCTCACTCTGCTCTCTTCTTTCTCTCACTTCCTCTTTCCCTCTCTGAGCTCTCACCAACAGGAAATTAAAGATTCATTTAAGAAAATTACACTAACAAACACACAAGTTAATTAAACTTTGTAGACTGTTAACAATATTCCATCTCATTCATTTGATAAAAATAGATTGATTTAAAAATACATTTGACATATTTCATATCCTACTATGAAGTTTTAAAGTTCTAATGACAATATTTTTATCTAAAACATCCCCATGCCTCCTGACTGCTGCAGCTGTTTCCTGATCAGTGCAAGAGTGATACTAAACAAGTTTAAAAAAATTAAACATACATTTAAATATTCTGATCTTTTTTGTAGTATTTTATTTGAAGGAAAGTCATGTTGCCTCAGGCTCAGAGTAGCTGGGACAGGCTGAGGAGAAGGAACAGTGGAAAGTCATTAAAATGTTAGCTGCGGCTAATATTTGACAATGCAGCAACAGGTCCGGTGATTATTAACTACTTTAAGTGTCAGAAATAAAGTAGCGCCTCATAACAAGAAACACAAAATTAACCGCTTAAAAAGGCCTCGAGTAAGAGCGCCACTGATATACTTCTGTCCACCAGAGGGCAGGCTCCAAAAGTGGAAAGATCATGTTTACAGCCTGAATGGAGGAGCAATGGGCAGAAGACATCCATGTTTATTTGAAAAAAGAGGTAGTTCTTTTTTCTTAAAATATATAAAATGTTTTGTTTTAAATATATCTCATTTAAAAATTTAAATTTGTAATTTAAAAATCTGACATTCCCAGTCCTAAATAAAGTACTGTGGAGTAAAATGTATTTTTTAAGTTCTTAATTTTATTTTAGGGGTGCAGCCCTAAAAGTGGTCTAGCCTCGACCTATGATTCAATGTCTGGAAAAAACAATACTTCTGTTTTGTTATTGCTGGTGCAATATTATTTATTTATCAACAGTGTATCTGTTTGCTTGTTTATATTTAGTTTTGTGAGTTTTATTGATCACAGTTTTAAATAAAAACAGTTTTACTGTTCAAAGTATAATCTCTGGGCCCCTGTGTAAGAGACACATTTAGGGTTTCCACTCAGTTTAGCCTCAGCCTCTTCTCTCGTAGGTCGTAGGTCACAGGTCGTGTTGTGAGTCCGTCAGGCCTCCATTAGTGCAGTCCATGCGTCTGAGTGACTCTCACAGACGCAGTGAACCATTCCCCCAAATTCTTTCTGCGTCAAAGGCTAAATACTGTCAATCCTCCAAAGTGAAGCTCATTACCCTCCTGCTGACAGATCCTGGTGGTCCCGGCTCCACTTGTTTCTCCACTCTGCAGGCGCTGCACCAGCTCAGTGACAGAAGCTTCTGCTAGCTTACTGATCCGGCCCGGTGTTAGCCCATGCTTTACCGCCGCTGGTGGTTTGGATATTTGTAACCGCGTCGGTGTTTGGGCCTGGGTTAAGTTGGATGTCCCTTGCTAACAAGACTAGGAGAAAGAGAAATGTCGAGCGCACACAGTCTCTTTTCCTTTCACTCAAATCTGTTTTGGTGCATGACATTACACAAGCGTTTTCTAACTTCAGGAGTGAGTAGTAGATGGTTAAACAACCATATCCAAAGTTGGTGTACAACAAAGTAGGGTTTAATTGTTCTTGAATTCTGAGTAAAAGAAATCTAAATATAACCAGAAAAAGAACCCACATCAAACAGGTAAGTAGCAGGTGTACTCGCTGACGCTGTTTGTTTGAACCAGGACATTTCTGCTGTGGTTTCTCCTCAATACATGTTGAGGCTTTTAATTTCTAGACAGGTTTCTGTACTCGCAGCTTGTTATTGTTAAAATGAGCAGAATTTCAGAGTGCATGTACATGCCTAGATGTTAAAGGCAGTGACAAGAGGAGCACGGAGCCCAACCAACCCACAACAGCCTGGCTGTTCATATCTATTTCTTTCACCAACATATGGTCCATACCTGAGATTGTCCAGTCTGCAGAGGGGGTCCTCCTGTAGAGCAGACAGGAGCTTTACTCCTGTGTCTCCTGGATGGCTGTAGCTCAGATCCAGCTGTCTCAGATGGGAGGAGTTGGACCTCAGAGCTGAGGCCAGAGAAGCACAGCCTTCCTCTGAGATCAGACAACCTGAGAGTCTGCAAACACACAACATTATACAGATCATCAGTAACAGGTCTAAACATTAACAGGTCAAACTCCAGCACATTTGGTTCACTACATTGTGTTTAATATTTGTTTAGTTAATAAAAACTGAAATCAGGCTCCTCACCATGAGTTTGTTTAGTAAAAAAAAAAAAAGATTAACTATTTTACAGAGCAGACAAAGATTTTTATTAATGTTTTAGGCGTCTGTCTTTTCCAAAGAGAACTTAATCACTAATAGTGAATAACATTAAAGTAAAGTTTTAGACTTCTGACCTGAGTTGTTCCAGTTTACAGTGAGGACTCTTCAGTCCAACAGACAACATCTTCAGCCCTGAGTCCTTCAAGTCGTTGTTACTGAGATCCAGTTCTCTCAGACTAGAGGACTGGGAGCGAG
>JALDQB020000121.1:0-147478 GCA_024416835.2 Perccottus glenii
AAACAGGTATTTGTAATAACGACAGTACAGTCCAACTTGTTCTTTCAGTTGCAGACTTGTCCTAGTGTTTTAGCCTTTGCTCTAAATATTTGATCCTTTCTAGTCAACCCACGCTCGTAAAGTTGTCTGGTTTCAAGAAAAATGTATCATATTCATAACTGTATGCTCTACATTTGTTGTGTCTTGTCCAAGTCCAAATGAATTGAGCTTTGCAAAGGCAAACATCCTGTAAAGAACAGGTTTGAGGGAAAATGGTGTCATTATGATTTGTGATAGAGCGTGACCAAAAAGCTGTCACAGTGAAACGTTTACAAGTTTGTGAATGTTGCCAAAAGGCTCTTAATTGTCATACTTTTCATGATTTTTGATACAGTCTGAAACATAACGTCAAAACAACTGTAGTTTGTGGAGCCCTTTTCAAACAATGTGGTTATAAATGGGTTGTGGGTCCTGTGGATAGAACTAAAGCACATTGTAGGACACAATTAAATCACATTACATCAGTTATTGTTTCATTTCAAAAACTGTGTTGTAGTTTTTTAGCTCGTGACAAAGCTGTTTGTGGCACAGACCAGATGAACTCAACTGTGTTGCATTAAATAACCTAAAAAACACTGTCTGTTTTGGTTTGTAATGATGAAATTGTTTGGGAAGCTTCATACAGCCCAAAGAAATGTGCTTTTGATCTTTGTCACCTTCAGGTCATTCTTTAGCTCCTTTATGACACCAGAGAAGCTGTAAGACCTAACTGGGATTGTAATTGACTTTCTTATGACATTTTAATAATAACCTCACATTCATCTTTGCTCTCGCTCCTCCTCTGATCCTTTTAAAACCTTTCTTCTGCCTTGCTTTGACATGAATTTACTGCTGTTGGCAGTGGTTAAGTTGTGCTTTTTAAAAAAAAAACTTTTTTATCTTATGTCATGTAAATAACTTTTCCAGCTAGTTTTTTTTTTACCATTGTTTTCACAAATCACTAGTAAACAATTTATTTCTCTATGGTATGAACAATACACTCTCTTTGTATTTCTAAATATCTAAAGAATAGAAAAATTGCTTTATATATGTATTAGATATACTAATATATTCTAATGTAAATCTACAGATGTGGTTCTTTTGACTGAGTGCCTCTAATATACAAATAATCCTGAGTTCCTTGCAGGTTTAACACAGATCACTATTTACTTATGTCACTCTTTGACCTAGTAAAGCATGTGTGGAGGAGAAACTTTCAGTTTTAAATACCTTTGTAGACACAGAACAGAAAATAATGTTGGTTTTAAGCAAATTTCAAAAGGTTTATTTAAAAAAGATTTTAAATTTTTTTTGTCAAGGCTTTAGAGGCTTTTCTGGTTGCACTTCAGAGGGAATGACTCAAAGGCAGGTTGGTTTCTGACGATGACTTCAAACTACAAAATATAAAAACATATAGAGTCAAAAACTCATATTTTTCTGTTAAGGGATCGTGGATTAAAGCAGGCTTTGTGTAAACATCTGTACCTTGGCAATGTTGGAAGTCACTGTCTTTAGCTGGTGCTTTGACATTTGTCGCTAGTGGAGGCTGTAACCAGGGCCTTGACACCTTCCAGTGATAAAAAAAAGTCTGTTAGTACAAATGCACACATAAAATAATAAGTGAAAAGAGTAAATGAATGTTGGTCATACTTTTAAAAACATCTGTCAGTTCACTGAAGCTGGAGGGTGAGGCTGGAGGCGCTGCTTGGTGGTGGAAGCTGTCGATGGACTGGACACTGTGAGGCAGGAGGAAGGTGGTATTTGGTGCTGGAGCCTGATGTTAGAGGCTGGAGCCTGATGTTAGAGGCTGGAGCCTGATGTTAGAGGCTGGAGCCTGATGTTAGAGACTGGAGCCTGATGTTAGAGGCTGGAGCCTGATGTTAGAGGCTGGAGCCTGATGTTAGAGGCTGGAGCCTGATGTTAGAGGCTGGAGCCGCTGCTTGGTGGTAGAACCTGCCGAAGGACTTGAGTATTTCTATTGGCTCATGGCTTGATGTTTAAAACATTGACTTGCCTTATCTGACAGATTCATTTCTATGGAAACAGCACCTTTTCCGGAAAAAAAAAAAAAAGTGTAATAAAACAAAACCACACTCCAGGTTTTAATTATTTGGGTCAAACTTTGTACCAGATAAGCGTGCTTGTTGCAACAGGGAGAGGCTGCGTGGGCATCTTTCCAAGAAAAGGAGATTAAAAAAAGATAGAGATGGTGTACCTGTTCACTTGCGGGGATGACTGGCCCTGGAACATACGAAATGTCTTTCCCCTTCTGTAATGACTGCACAAACATCAAAGTTTGAGGTTTAGAGCTAGGTTACACTTGTGAATAATTGTCTGTGACGTGAATGTTTAATGGAAGATGCTTTCAGTGTCCACTTACTTCAAGGCTGACCTTCCAGATCTGCCCCACGCACTTGATTATAGATTGAGGAGTGCCAGCCGCAGTGATGGCACGCTCAGTGGAGTTGGGGAGCATTTCTACTGCCACCTGCACCTGAGCCCCAGATGTCTGTAATACAAGTTAATTCTGCTGAAATAAAAGCTAGAGAATTGGTCTTCTTGCATCACAAAGAGCCCAAATCAGTCTCAATAATTGCACTTTGAGGTAAATCGTGATGGGAATATTATATTTAGGCATACCTCTCTTATTTCTTTTAACTTAATGCCATCCTTTCCAATGACGAAACAGCACTGTCTGTTAGGCAACACAATGCGCAGTACCACAGGGGGCTTGCTGGTGGCTGTGGCCTAAAAACAGAAAAGAATATTCAGTTTTATTCACATAACTTAATGTTTTAAAGTGGCACTGCGTAACTTGAAGCGTTAATGTTATTTTAAAGTCCACAAATATATGTTCTTGTCAAAGCTGGGCAATGGAGAAATTCTTGTTATATTAATTTATAAATTTTTATTTTTTTTCCCTGAGAGCTTGCTTTTATTTAAGGGCTGTAGATTTTTTTTAAATGAGCATTTCTTTCCTTTTCTCACACACAAGTCTATATTAAGGTAAAACTCAGCAAGGTGATAAATGAGCATCATATCTGTTCGAGAGGTACTATCTCAGGCTTAAGGACTGTATAGGTGTTAGCTCAGAAATAGATATCCGCCCCGGGGTGCCGGTCAGAACACAGGAACAGGATGCAGATAATAATTTTAGTTGGTTTAATGAAGTGCAGGTAGCAGCATTAATACAGCCTCAATGTATGACAACAGATGGGTATATGCATGTATGTGTGGTCTATAAAGAAAGAATAAAAAACAACAAATTAGGTATGCTATAATTACCATATTGTAAAATATATAAAGGCTAAACAAATGGGATAACCTAGAGTGACTGAATAATATATATGCAGACTTACAGAAGTAAAGTAATGAACATGCTCAACTTATAATTAAGGTACACGGCAAGACACATTACCGGGAATAGCATTAGCCTGTAAGCTAACTCTCTTATTAATAATAAAACTATAGAGATATAACAATTAACACACTGAACATTTAGACCTTTGTAGAACAATATATGTGGACTTATCAAATGTCCATGCATTTCGAGATACAATAAACTTACTTCTTTTCAATAACGCACAACTTGTGCTGCTGCTCAATAGCTACACCCCAGAGCCCTTATGCTGAACTAACAAGGACTACCACGTGCTCTAACTAAAGGGTGTATCTACTATGAAACGCCACTAGTAGGTGCTCTTTACTAACATACTGCCTTCCCAACAAAGCCGCCCCCAATTTGTATGGCAAATTGGAACCGGAAAGGCAGTCTAATCAGGAGGGTTTAGTCCATCTTCGTCCTTTACCTCAGGAAGTACAATGAGTCTAACTATAGGTCGAACATAGGTCCTGCCATTGAGCTTCACTTCCGCCGTTCTGATGAGACCATCTGGTCCAGGCATAACTTTGACCACACGTCCGATCTTCCACTGACCGCACGGAATCTGAGGATCTGCTAGCAGAACCACAGCTCCTTCCTTGACGCTGTCTGCCGGGGCTCTCCATTTGCTTCTGGTCTGGAGATTGGGTAGGTAGTTTTGTATAAACGCAGACCAGAAATGATCTGCCAGGACTTGTGTGTGTCTCCAGCCTCGTCGTCCCCGCATTTCCCTCTCAGGGTAGACTACTTGTGGTAAAGAACTGTCGGGCCGCCCCATAAGGAGGTAGTTAGGAGTAACAGGATCTACATCAGCTACATCGGCTGAAACATAGCCTAGGGCTTTGCATTCAGAATGCCCTCAATCTCAACTAGGACAGTTCTGAGCACTTCTTCTTTGACACTTTGTGAAGCAATGGTAGTGTACAAGGCAGTCTTAATGGAGCGTATCTCTCTCTCCCAAGCGCCTCCAAAGTGTGGAGCTGCAGGAGGGTTGAATCTGAAACTGACCTGCTGCTTGGCCAGTTGCTTTTGGAGGTCAGGAGACATTTGAGTGAAAGCTTCTCGTAGTTCTCGCCTCCCCTTTAAAGTTCGTTCCTTGATCAGAGTACACTTCGGTTCTGTCCATACTTGCTGCAGTGTAGCACCTCGGCAGAGCAATCTCTGATAATTGCTCCAACTCCTTCTCCCAAGTTAGCCACTGCTGTAGAAGGTCTTCAGGAGCTGTGTATCGTCCCAGTCTCTTTGCTTAGCCCACAGTTGTTGGACAATGATCTTTGCTCTGGTAGTGAATGGCAGGATATATCCTAAAGGATCGTACTGACTTGCTAACGTGCGATAAATGTTTCGCATTGTTGGCTTGCCATAGGTGACGGGTCGATGTTTGAATCCAAGAGTGTCTACATTACAGTGCCAACTCAGTCCCAGGGTGGATTCATGTGCTTCTGCCTTGTCATGAGATAACCAAAGGTCTAGTTTGTTGGAACGTGCTTCAGGTGGTAAGTGGCAAATGACTTCTGGATTGTTACTTGCCCATTGAAAATCAAATCCTCCATGGGCTAGGAGATCTCTGAGCTTGTCGACCAGCTGCCGCGCCTTCTCCACAGATGTAACACTCTGCAGGCAGTTGTCCACATAGAAACACTGCTCTACTGTGAACCTCACATCGTCTTCAGGTTGGCTATGTTGGAGCACGTGTTGCTGGAGCGCAAAAGACGCGCAGCATGGACTACAAGTGGTCCCAAAGGGGAGGACCTGCCACTCATAAATGTCTGGAGGCTTGTCTCTGTCACTACGCCAGATGAATCTCAGGAGGGGTTTGTCCTCAGGTAACAAACACACCTGATGGAACATTCCTTTGATGTCCCCGCTAATCGCAATGCTATGTTGTCTGAAGCGCAGGAGCACTCCGACTAGAGATGGGCTCAGGGTAGGTCCAGGTAGCAACCACTCGTTCAGGTTGAGCCCCTTGTGGTGGAATGAGCAATTAAACACAATTCTGTTTTTACCATTGTGCTGGACCATGTGATAAGGAATAAACCAACTCTCACAGCTGTCGTTCGGTTCTTCTTCTCTGAGTTTGGCTACCACACCTGTTGTCTCGAGCTTCTCCATTTCTGTGATGTAAGCTGCCGCCTTGTCGGGATCTCGCGCCAGGCGCCTTTCCATATTCTTGAGGCTTGGCAGCACAGCTTCTTTGGTTGCCTGGAAAAGAGGTAAATCTTTCTTTCTTAAAAGTGGTGTAGCATACCTTAGTGTCCCGTTTACCTCCACCCTCTTGGTCTTGACTTGAAGAAGATTTAATGCCTCTGTGTCCTCCCTGGATCTAGTGACCTCTTTCTCATTTTTAAATGGAAGGATGTCAACCTGCCATAGCTTTTCAACATTCCTCTTTAACTCAATAGCTTCTGGGGTAAGTGACATGTAGAGGCACTGTTGAGGTTGAAACTGGGACTCAATAGTTTTTGTCGGCCCTTGTAAGGTCCATCCTAGGCGTGTGTGGATGGCTGCTGGACCTCCTGGAGGAGGCGTACTCGCTTTATAGGGCACAGAAGGTGTGGGTGGTCTGCACCAATTAGTAGCAATGGTGAGACACGACTGAAGGCTTGTAAAGGCAAATTGGCCAGGTGCTTATATTTCTTCTTTAGGGTGGCAACGGGATAAGAATGTTCTGCTAAACCAAGGCGCTGAGCTGTAAAGGCATTTGTAATCTTATATGATTTCTTTGGCTGATGTGTGGGAGAGATCTCAAAGGAAACTGAAGCACCATGCAATACTTGAATGTCCTGTCTTATGGTTCTGAGGGATATGTCTTCTGGAGTACCTGTCACCTCCAATTGTTGAGCAGCAGCAGTCAATAGCATTGTCCGGTCCGATCCATCATCTAGGACAGCGTACGTGTCCAATGTTTTGTCCCCGTTTCGCAGGACCACTCTGATTACTTTGAGCAGGACACGGGCTGGGTCAGAAGGCCTGTCCAGAAACAGCGTTTCATTAGCAGAGCTGACTAGGCAGGTGCCTTCCTTTGGTTCTCGGGTGTTGACATCGTGTAGTATGAGTAGGTGTTTACCTTGACATTTGCTGCAGGGCTTCTTTAAGTTGCACTGTGCTGCCTGGTGTGATCTCCCACAGCGCCAACAGCGTTTACTAGTTTTGATCCAATCGATCATTTGAGCCTTGTCAAAACACTTAAAGATGGTGCACTGACTTAGAAAGTGGTCATCAGTGTCACAGTAGGGGCAATAGGCTTTAGGTTTGTTCTTAATTTTCTGATATGCTTGTGAACTAAAGACACTCTCTGATTTAGGAGGAACTTCTTCTGCACCATGTAGTATAGTGGCTGAGCGAGGCAGTGGCTTTGGCTCACGACGGCGGTCCGACTTTGAGGAAAGTTTCTCTTTCTGTGCATAATTCTCCCTTTGTCCATCACTCGTTTGGCACCAAGTCTCTACCTGCAACCACTCTGAAAACTCTATCAGGTCATAAACTGCATTGGGCAGCGGCACATGTGTCTTGAAACTCTGATCTCATCTCAGTGGGAAGTTTACTGAGGAGGCGCGACACATGGGACCCGCATCTGAGCTCTATCTCCCCCTCCTGGCCCAAGGTCTGCAGCATGCCCACAAGTGCTCTGATTTGTAGTGCAAACCTCTCAAAGCCCTCTGTATCCCCTCTTCTGATGTCTGAGGAGTCCATAACATTGGCTATCTTCTGAAGGGCTAGGTGGTGCGGTTGACCAAACTTCTCTGTTAGGGCTGCTATGGTGTCTGTATAGGGCGTAGGAGAGTTGAGGTATGCATCAGCTATTAGACGAGCATCTTCTAGCTTTAAATGATCCATCAGGATTTGAAACTTAAACAGCTCTGTGCTATCCTCAGGGAGCAGGTTATTTAGGGCTATTTTCAGTCGGGCAAATTCACTTGGATCTCTTTTTGTGAAGTTAGGGATGGAGGGAGTAGGTCCTTTGTATGTTCTCTCTTGTGTCATAAATGAGTGCTCAGGCTGCTTGACTTGAGTTTCTAAGTGGTTCAGGGCATCTGGCAGCAACTGGCTTAAAAGGTGGTGACAAGTCGCCCCCTTTTGGTGGAAAATATGTTTGCGCCCTGTTGTCATATGAGGGGTGCACTATTGATTTTGACTGTGGAGGGCTATAGTATTCTCTGGCACTCCTCTCTATGGGGGAAGGAGGTGGACATGTGGGAACAGAGTGGTGATCTCTTAATAGTCTCAGTTCTGCTATCAGATTATCCAGAGTAACCATCATAGAGGCCTGTCTACTGACAGTAGGCTCTGCTGGAGGGTCTACGTTGGGTAGCCTTGGCTTACCTTTAGTGTAGTCATAACTTGGTGCAGTTTCACAGTGAGGAAGTCGCCTTCTCTGTGCAACAGGAGGAGGAAGTTCTGCTTCCTGCCTTAATTTTGCTTCAGGAGGTTACAGGGTCAACCGTGATAACTGAGGAGTAGGGGAAGGTTCTCTTGGTCTCTGATAACATGAGGAGTAAGGTTGCCCACTAATGGACCTTGTAGACTGCTCTGGTTCCATGTCCTCAAGAATGGATGATGTCCACTGATCTACAGTATAGTGCCATTTATCTTGACTCACTGGACTAGAGGCTCGTGATGATACAGGTGAGTAGAAGTCCCCTTCTGGAGCTGGCTCAGGCCACTTTGTGTTTTCCTTTCTAGACTGCACTATACTAGTGCGCTGAGCTCTGGTGTAACTCACATCGTAGTCATCAAGGTAGGAAGGAGGTGGAGCACTCCGCTTGGGGCGTGTAGATTCACTAGCTCTTACATTAGTCTGCATACTGAAGTCCAAGGAAGATATCTATCCGGCTCGAAGGACCAAATGTTCGAGAGGTACTATCTCAGGCTTAAGGACTGTATAGGTGTTAGCTCAGAAATAGATATCCGCCCCGGGGTGCCGGTCAGAACACAGGAACAGGATGCAGATAATAATTTTAGTTGGTTTAATGAAGTGCAGGTAGCAGCATTAATACAGCCTCAATGTATGACAACAGATGGGTATATGCATGTATGTGTGGTCTATAAAGAAAGAATAAAAAACAACAAATTAGGTATGCTATAATTACCATATTGTAAAATATATAAAGGCTAAACAAATGGGATAACCTAGAGTGACTGAATAATATATATGCAGACTTACAGAAGTAAAGTAATGAACATGCTCAACTTATAATTAAGGTACACGGCAAGACACATTACCGGGAATAGCATTAGCCTGTAAGCTAACTCTCTTATTAATAATAAAACTATAGAGATATAACAATTAACACACTGAACATTTAGACCTTTGTAGAACAATATATGTGGACTTATCAAATGTCCATGCATTTCGAGATACAATAAACTTACTTCTTTTCAATAACGCACAACTTGTGCTGCTGCTCAATAGCTACACCCCAGAGCCCTTATGCTGAACTAACAAGGACTACCACGTGCTCTAACTAAAGGGTGTATCTACTATGAAACGCCACTAGTAGGTGCTCTTTACTAACATACTGCCTTCCCAACAATATCCATTACGAAAGTGTAGCAGGTATTGGCCGGTGGACCCACTACAAGTTTAAAAGTACGGGGCTGTAAAAAAAAGAACAAATATAACGGACCCACGATCAGTTCTTGTTCTTTTTGCATCTGCCGGTCTGTTTTTAATGGTGTACAACACAATACAATGACCATACATTCCACGTATAACTCAGTTTTGTAAAAGTCCAAAATAACAAGACATTTCTTTTAGCTACTCTTTAGCATTAAGCTAGTTCAATACAACGCAAATCTCCGTTGGAAGCAGGCAGAGCTAACAAGACAACTTATTATACACCTTGTACTTATTAAACACTAAATACACTACCACATTTAACACAAAATTATAAAGACTGTGGTTATTACAAATCAAATGGAGCCAGCAAGATATATACAAGTAAATGTGGATCACTTATGTGAGTGCGCTAAATGCTCTATGCGCTAGCATGTTAAAGCAAAGTCAAGGTCTAACATTTCTAATTGCGCGTTTTCAATACTTTACTTGTCAAGAACAACAATATTACAGGGCAAAAACTCTCATGGGATGAGTTCAATGTGTTTGGTGACTCTACAACCTGTAAAAAAAAAAGAACAAATGAGACGGACCCACGATCAGTTCTTGTTCTCTTTGGCTGCATCTGCCGGTCTGACAGAGCAGCGCCAGAAGAGCACATGCCGTCTCACAAGGGCGCTGCCACCTTTTGGCAGAAAATGGTACTGCGCTGCATCACATTTTCACATTGAATCCACATCAACGATGAAACCACACAATGATGAAATTAAAACAATGTGACCACACATTGCTGTGTGTCACACACTCCTCGACAAAATAAAAGATGGCTTTTGACATAAATCTAAACTACTTTTCCCCAGTCCACTCCTCCACAGTCTTTAACTTCTTGGAACATGTTTTGAAATCAATAACAGTCTATGAACCAACCACCATAGATAACATGTATACAGTTGGACTTACGAGCATAGTGCGAACTACGGGGGAGCTAGGGGGAGCTCGGCTCCCCTTAATAAGACATGGGCTCCCCTGAAATCGAGTAATGTGAAATTTTGGGGGGTCTCAAAAATATTGACAATGTGAATATTTTGAAGTGTAATTTCAGTTGTGTAATGTGATCATGATGGATTATTAAGTGTAAAATAACAATAATATTCTTCATTGCGCTGCAAATTCCACATATGTTAGTACATCATAGATTCGTAGAAAAAACGTTGGATGCCATTTATCGCGCGCAAACAAAGTCCTTAACAAAGTCCTTAATAAATTCTGCAGCTATAGCATCATAGCCATTAGCCATGGGAAAAAGAAAACAAGGCAGTTTAATTAATTTTGGTTTCATCAAGAAATGATGTAGTGATGACGTGAATACCACTGATTCACCTGCTACAAACACTGCTATACCTCCCGCCGCGCCCACTGTGCAAGAAGCTGAAAAAAAGTCATCTCTGGCTGAAGATGGTAACAGCTCGTCAGAGGCCGGACACGTTCCTAACCCCTCTTGCTCCGAGTCTTCTCTCCCGTTAAACTGGAACAGCCGAGCAGTGGAGAGACTGGAAGAGCCGATATACATTATTCCCAATTACCGTATGCGGCTGGTTTGTTATGGTATTCTATTTCTATAGCGTGACGAGTAATTTAAAGGACAATCCAAAATTAACCTAGGGGTTAATACGGTTACCGTTAGTTGATAATTACAGACTTATTGTGGGTGGCTGTTTGTTTGCTGACGGACCTCTACATTTGTGTCAATAACGTATAATAGTGAATACAGTTGTAGCAGTTGAAAGTCCTTATTTGAGGCACGCGCAAGCGCACAACCCCGCCCCAACACACACACACACACACACACAAAAAAAAGGGGGCTCCCCCAAAGGACACGGTATAGTTCGAACACTGCTTACGAGCGTATGGTAAGCATAAGGTAAGTATGTGACTGGTAAACTATATGTATCAGGTGAGTATGGCATGTAGAGAGGCAGCATATAGGTCATTAGTGGATATGTGTTTTGGGTGTGCATGAAGTGTTGAGAGTCTCTGGTCTCTGCCCTTGGTCAGGTTCTGGGTTGTCATCAGGTCCCCCCTCCTCAGGCTTGGTAGGTGTAGGTGGGTGGTCAGTTCCATCCACTCTGTCCTCTGGCGCCTCCTCTTGCCGCGGCAGGTGAGAAGCAGTGGGGGAATCTCAAGTCTCTTCTTCAGGTGAGTAAGCAGGTGCAACAGGCGTGTATTCCCTTGGAGTTGTCACAGGTAAGTGTCTCCTTGGTTTTGCGGTTTCTCTGTCACGTTCTAGTACTGTACTTGGCTGGGTTGTGGGCTGTTCCTCTCTTGTAAGTCTTTGCACTGTTCTCCCAACAGGTATTCTTAACCAGTAGCCTGAGCTGCTTTCCTCATCCGAGTCACTTTCAGAGTTGTCACTTCGATACCAATGGCTCATCATTTCTCATTGTTGTAGTAGCTGCTTAGGCCCACAGCACAGCCTTTTTCATTCTTTTAATGACAGTTTCGGCCATGTTAAAATATAATTAATAATTAATAGATTAATAACTAATAGATTTCAGGGATCTCATGTTTTGCATGGCTCGGCATAGTTCTCAGATAATGAAGAGAAGAAGTAAAAATCTATGAGGGTTTTTAAAATTGTGTATTTTTAAAAAGTGTATTATTTTATATGAAGGCTACTTGTTTAGGATGTTTCTATATACTTTTAACTTGCTCACATGAGCTTTGAACACTTTAATTAAGCCTCTATGTGAAGCCTTTTAACATTTTTCTTTTCTATTCAACACAGTCTGCATTATGTGTCTTAAAAATGACTGTAATAGACTTCTCAGGTTTTGCAGGGGCCTGAGAAGCTCTGAATTGGACGACACTGAAGCACAAAGCGGGGAGCTATAGTCCACACAGCAACAAGACTCTTTACTGTCGACTTGCCAGCGCTGCAATGTGAGTCCACAATTACTAATTTCACTGAAGTAAATGTTGCACTTGTAGCAGTGAGTAAATTTAAAATCTATGCATTTAAAGACTAAAATATTTCAAACGCCTTGATCAGCAGTTTCACTGTTTACTCAACTCTCAGGTGCTAAAATAAACACCTTCCTCCTACAGGGGGCGCTGTCACACCAGCACAACCAACAGCTTATGACCAACAGCAGAGACACTAATAATATGTAAAAAAAAAAAAAAGAAAGAAAGCTCTTGTCCAAAACAATTCTCTAACTTTTTTGTTTTATTTAACTACCACTTCTAACTTTAGCAGGAAATGTTTGTCTTGTGTAACTGGCCAACAACACAGGATTTTTATTTATTTATTTTTCCTTGAGTACAGTCTTTTGATAAAAATACATGATCAGACGTGTTCTTTAACAAACATTTGTAAATCTTGTCTACACACAAAGAAGCCTCACATTTGTTTTGTCGACAGGTTATCATGGAGTAAATATGTTCCCTTCCTGGTTTTCATATGTATGTCTTTTCTGATCGAATGAACGACTTTTTCTTGGAACAATACAAATCATGTCTTTTTTAGTGTTATTTTGCAATGTCACAGTGGCTTGTTTCAGTGCTTCATTCAGTGTATTAACCAGTATCCTTTTGCAATTAAAAGGGTTGGATTTTACTGTTTTGGTCTTTTGTTTAAAACTGTCAAGAGTATTTCAAATATTTGATCAAAGTACTGACACATACATACACTGAAAATGAACTACAGTACTACAGAAAATGAACTTGTGTGACAATGAAACAACAAATACAATGTTTAGTCAATATAGAACTATAGTATAATCATTCAGTAGAAACTATATGTGCATAATCACATCTCCAAGATTATAGTTCAAAGGCACAGAGGTCACATCTTTGTGCACAAAACTGTAAAATGGAGTATAGTCCACAATGTCACCAGAAGATATAAATTCATTTGCTTGTGCCATGTTTGAAATTTCTATTTTATATGCCATATAATCCCTATCAAAACATATTGTGACATATGGCTGGAGCTCAAAACAATACAAAGATGAATTTACAACAAATATGGTTTTAACAAGTCCAAACTCCGTAAGTCACCATTAACTGCATTGACAATTACACTTTTACCAGATCTATATTTATTCCCGTTCAGATTTAACCATTTAACAGTCTTTTATTTTTCTTTAAGATATAAAGAAAAAAAGAAAAAAAAACAACAATGTTTTGATTCAAATCTCATGTGACGGACCATTGGTCCCAGGTTTTTAATCTGAGCTGGAATATGAATTCAATAATGCATTTTTGGAGTGATATTGTTATCTGGAAATGTGCGTTTCACACGTTTTAAATGTTGTTCAATAATAATTTTTAATCTACTAACTGTTGGAAGACTTATAACAAGAGATAAAAGAATCTGAACAATCTCTTTAAGTTCAAGAATAAGAGCATAACATTCTGTATTTTTAGCTGCATCGATCAGAAAAGGCAGTATTTTTAGAAAAACAATTATTTGCCCTGATGACTGCTTTAACTTATTATCATTTGAGGCTAAAGTACTGTAGGAAATTGAACTTGGTTTGTCTCTGACATCAAGATGAGAATATGGGAAACTATTCCAGCATTTAAATCTTCTAAGTCAAGTTGGCCTAGTAATACAAAGTGTTTAACCACACATTTTATTTCTAAAGGTGCAATGTCCTCAGGTATTATGTGCATTATATCTTGGGGTGTTTGTTTGATCATGTTAAAACCAAGAAATTCTATCAGTTTGCTTCTCCTATTGATCCCATATGTAGTCTTTAGACTATTTTTGAGGAACTCAGTGCTGTCCTTATCAATGTCACTACACTGTCTGACATGTCTTTCAAGTGTCCTTTCCACAAAGCTGTCTTCATTAAAGTACTTCTGCATTAGCCTGGTTCTACCAGACTCTCGTACATTTCATTTGTACAGAGAGTCTGGCCTCGCTCCATTGACAAGCGTTTACTTCCTTGTATGCGGGAACTCTGTTGAAGTTTAAAACTATTGGATCTGCCCAGAGTCACTCAGGATCTGCCATAGCCAATCGCTAACGTCGATCCAACGCAAACTGACGCACTACATCAACGTCATCATTCTCAACCACTCCCTCTGTTCGCTGATTGGTCCTACAAAAAATTGATTTCTGGAAACCTAAGAATATACAGCAATCCCAGACGTAGTACTGAAGCGAAATGAAATTGAGCGGAAGTACGTAGGAGGGCGGAGCCAGGCTACTTCTGCATGTCTTCATTTAAACATTCACATTGTCGGCATTTGCTTTAAGCAAAGCCCACACCCTCTTTGAACCCACAAAGCTCATGCTGAGCTAACGTATCACCACAAATTGAGACAACTGCACCATATATTTCCCTTTCACCGGTTTCTGTTGAATTTTTACACCATGATATAATTTCATTAAATCCTCATGCAGTCTCTCTAATACTTTGTCAACTCCACATTCAGACAGTTCATGTGGGGAGACCGGGTATAGTTGTAACACTACCATTTCCACAAATCAGGGATAAGATAGGAGTCATGTGACAGTTTCAGTTTTTTCAGAATTCCTTTATGATCCCACATGGAGGTTTTGCTGTCTGTGTTGCCATCTCTCCTGAAGCTAGAGCCAAAAATCAAATTCTGAGGTAAGAAAGTAAAAAAAAAATACAAGATAATATTTTTTTTAGTACTTATACTGTTGTAGATAATGTTGTATGAGTTATATCAGGTCAAACTTTAGTTTCTCTAGTAAAGAATGGTGTATCAACCTCCTGCTAATTTCAAAGCACCATGCTAATACAGCTAGCTAAACAGTGGGTGATAGTGGTGGGGTAGGTTGTAACATGTGTTTGGAAAGTGTTACAACCATCCCCTTACATACAAATAAGAACATTTTTGTGATTTTAACAATTCTACAGAATGCCTAGAACTTGGGTGAGAAAAACAGATCGTGGAGTCGATGCCAGTCTTTTAAAAAGAGCAGCAGAGGAAGTTATGAAAGGAAAGTCTGTCAGGGCAGTGGCAAAATCCCATGGAATCTGCCATGTCACCCTGAACAGATATTGGCGGAAATATAAAGAACTGAAAGAGCAGGGACTGAGGGGCCTTCCTCGTGTAGGATACCACAGTCCACACCAGGTCTTCACCAGGGAGCAGGAGGAGACTTTGTCTCAGTATATAAGCCAGGCAGCTGACATATACTATGGGCTAACTCCACGTGAGGTGAGCATGATGGATAAGCGTCTTGAGAACAGGGTAGAAAAGGCAAGATTTAAGACATCTTAATTTGTATTGGACCTTTCATGCAAACTCATTTTATTCATCATTCACAAAAATAAAATTATTTAAAATCAGGTAAAAGTTAAATAAATACCAACACATACATTTAGACAAATTTTTGTCTCTATTCAGACATCGTGTTATGATTCCTTTTAGGTCAGAAAGTTTGCTTATCAACTCGCGGTGGAATACAGCATACAACATCCACAAACCTGGAATGAGAAGAAAATGGCAGGGCCTGATTGGTTTAGCTCATTTATGAAGCGGAACCCCAGACTTTCAGTGAGGAGTCCGCAGGCAACTAGCCTTTCAAGAGCCACCAGCTTCAATCGTGCAAATGTGGAACTCTTCTTCAGTCGACTGAGGGAGGCGATTGACAAAAACGAGTTCGATGGCAGTGACATATGGAATGTCGACGAAACCGGCGTGACAACTGTCCAGGCACCATCCCGAGTCGTGGCACGCCGGGGTGTGAAGCAGGTCGGTGCCTTGACATCGGGGGAGAGGGGCACACTTGTTTCGGTTGCATGTGCTGTGCAGGCTCTGGGGAATTCCATTCCTCCATTTTTTGTGTTCCCTCGTAAGATTTTTAAAGATCCCTTCATTCAGAGTGGGCCATTGGGGAGTGCAGGAAGTGCTAACTCATCAGGCTGGATGCAGGAAGAGGATTCCTCATTCACTTTGTGAAGCATACAAAGGTCAGTCTAGAAAGAAAGGTGTTGCTCCTGCTCGATAACCACTCTTCCCATATCTCTGTGAGAGCTGTGGATTTCCGCAAAGGCCAGGGAATTGTACTACTTACGTTCCCACCACATTGCAGCCATAAACTCCAACCACTTGATCGTAGTGTGTTTGGTCCGTTTAAAAGGATGGTGAATTCGGCGAGCGATGACTGGATGAGGGGGAATCCAGGTAAAACTGAGTATTTAGGACATAACAGGCATTGTGAGTATCGCCCTGCCTACAGCCGCAACACAGAAAAACATACAGGCGGGCTTCCAGTGTACAGGCATATGGCCTTATAATTCTAATATTTTTCAAGACTTGTTTTTTTCACTATTGTGAATGCATTTCATTTGTTCGTTCTGTGGAATGGGGGTAAATATGTTTGTTAATTTGCAGCTATTCATTTAAAATAAACTTTTGTTGTGGCATAACACTTGGAGTACCCTTTTTTTTGTGTTTTTGTGCATTTTGTCTACCTGTTACAACTTACCCCAGTATGTGTTACAACTTACCCCAGTATGTGTTACAACTTACCCCAGTAGTGGGGTAGGTTGTAATAAAGGACCACCTTGTATTTGTCATCATCTCAAAAAGTATGTGATATAGTTGAAGTAATTTATATTGTTGCCAATTGTAGTACACAGGTGTGGGTACTTTGCCTAAAGGTTTGACATGTAGCTAAAAAAAAAACAAAAAAAAAAAATGTAGTTTCAGGTGCTGAAGAAAAAAGTGTTACAACCATACCCGGTCTCCCTATTTGCCATGGCAAGTAGTCGAATTGAGGCAAGTTTGGATCTATATTTAGGATTAATATTTCTCAATGTATATTAAAACATAATTTACTTATTTTTGGAAGCATGCGAGCCAAGTGGGTTACATATTTTCATTTCATCAGAATAAAGAATGATTTGCAAAGCAGAAGGTCGGGCAGAGAAAAAAAAAAAGGGTGTGATCTCATAAGTTCTCCATCGATAATGTCATACAGGTATCCATTTCTGTTTTTTGTGCCCTCATCTATGACTGCTAAGACCTTCGAATGAGACAGTAATTGTTTTAAACTTTTTATAAGAAGGATAAAATGAAAAAACTTGGGTCACTTCTTCAGACTCAACAAAATTTAAAGTCTTTTTGATCACACTGTCCTGCCTGTATGTTGTTGAAGCTGTTGCAAACGGATCCTCAATCTGGTCAAACACTGACAAGGCCTCCTTTACAAGTTCATTTCCTGGATGTTGCTGGAAGACACTGTGAAGCCGACTCCTCAAATTAGACACCAACAGACCTTGATACTGCTGCCACCACATCATTCATGCCAGTAGAGGAGTCCACTAACACGGATTTGCACAACTGGAACAGGCCGAAAGACGCGCAATGCAGACCCCACGAAGGTGAACAGTTCAAAAAGGGTTTATTAACACAAAAAGGCAGAAGTGCCAAATCCAAAACGTTTAGTCAAAAACAAGGTATAGGTCAAAACACAAAAACTCTGGATTCAAAAACACCAGCAATGTCACTATAAACTGAATGTTACAAGATACAGTACTCTTCAAAACATAAGCTCCACTCCAGACTTCAAACATACTGGTTCAGACATTAGGCGTCAGACCTGAGGTTACCATTCGGATGCTACAGTTCAGGAACTTGACTCGACAATCCAGCAAAGGACAGGGGGAAACACACAGAACTTATAAGGAACACAATGAGGCACAGGTGGAACACATTAGGGCGGAGCAGGTAATCACAACGGAGGGAAAAGACAAGACAGGAAGTAAATCTGCCAGACAGACCGGGGAAGGGCTCTTCACAATAAAACACAGTAAATTAAATACATTACATAAACAGACTAGTTTGGGACATGACATCCACTGCACACGAGGCTTGTCCCCCTCACATCGACGTGGACATCTCTGGAGAGCCGGTCCATCAAGGCCCCCCCAAAAAGAGAACCCGTCTTCACTAGAGACACTCCTTTGTAAATAGTAAAAACACACAGTCCTGCAGAGCCCCAAGGACCTGAAGCGTTTCTGAGACTAAATGGAGGGGTTTGCATTACTTGACAGCGCTGTAGGCTTATCTAAGGTCCAGACATCCATTCAATAATCAAGTTGGTTAAAAAAGTGATTCATAAAACAAGCTAATGTACTAAAATATAATTAGACAGTCCCACATATATTTAAAATCATTTAGTAAAAAAGTTTAATCTAGAGTTATTCAAATGGTTTGGCTTTGAACTGATTCTTTATTTAACTGATTCCCTTACTACCACTCGACTCTGATGTTGTGCTCAGCTTATAGCTCGACACCAATCACAAATACTGTTTGTCAAAAATATGTGTATCAGTTAGATTTCTAATATAATGCATATTAAAGTACATATTTGTGGGTTAATAATTGTAATGTTCAGCAGAGGTAAGGACTATTTAAAGAACAGGTCTGGGAGACAGGCCTATATTTATTGTGTAATGTAATTCTATGTGTCAGTCACTTTGTTCAGAACTAGATCTACAGTGACTTCAGACACAAACAATGATAGTATAATATCAGTTTCTGTGCCACCCCTGTGTGAGCAGCGGCCTCAGTCTGACCACACTGAGAAAAAAATGTGAGGCTCCGCCACTGTGACCCAAAGCTCATGACCAAGTTTAAACTTCATGGACCTCGTTTAGAAAAAAAAAAAAAAACTACTAATCAAATATGTACTATAACTAGGCTACTTCAAAAATTAAATAAATATCTTCAAACTCAGTACAATAGATTGAAAAGTCTGTAATTTCTTTTTTTAATGACACAATGTTCACTTGGAGCAGAGCACTCCTGTGATTGGTCAGATTTGTGCACTTATTCTCTTAAAGGGACAGTTCCCCAACGTGACCCCGACGTGATTTGAACACGCAACCTTCTGATCTGGAGTCAGACGCACAACCGTTGCACCACGAGGTCTGTAAATCTGTCTGTGAAGGTAAGCATAGGCCAAGTGCTGTATAGCCTTAGTAATAAACCAGTATAAAACCGAACTGTCCTGGATTTATCCAAACTCATTAAACATGTGCAACAATACCCTTTGTTGAAAAAAGCACTCCTGCCTCACCAGCCAAGGAGTTTCCTCTGACCGTGCCACCATTAACATCCCACCACTGCCCTGGACCCCCCCAGGAACATCAACCCCTCCTGCGGACTTCTGCGGACCTTTCCATCTCCATCCCAACCCAAATTCACCAATGAGATTTCTACCTGGAAATTTAGGTGAAATCTGGAATTAAAATGGTACCCCTCACGCCTAACTTGGCCACAGGTATTATCATCATCCCTCCACCCCCTCCACCTCCTCCCAGACCAGCTCTAAAAGCCTTGACTAGCATCAAGGCTACTATCAGCTATCAGGACACTGAGGGCCTCTGCTGTTTCAGGACTTTTTGTTATAAAAAACCACTTCTCAACCTGAGGCCCTGGGAGAAAACACTCCCCCCTAGTTCCATAGCTACAGTCAGAAGTCACAGATTGGAGAAAAGTGTCTAATCAGACAAATCTGATTCAAATCCTCTGCAAACAGATAATGTCAGGTCCTTCTCAAGCAGACTTGAAATTTGCAGTGTTCAATTTTATATCTTCTTATAAGATTGATTTTATGTTTTTAACTATAACATGGTTAGACAGCACAGCTGGAAATGGTGTCCTTATTGAATCCACCCCATCGAATTTCACATTCGTATCCAAAATACAGGAAAACAAAAAGAGTGGGGGTGGGGGTGTATGTGCCTTTCTTAAGGATAAAGTTCTTATCTAGAAACTATCACTTGAGGAGTTTTCATCATTTGAGTATGTATCATTCAAAATGGAATTGAGTTTTTTTCCATCTAAACAGTATTATACGTAGTTCTTTACAAACGGCCTCAACAATGTCAGGATTTTATTGATGAGTTACTGATGAGTTTTTCATCTGTCCATAATTCCATAAGTTGCAGCTGGACCTACTAATGTCTACCTAAATGTTATGAATGCCATTGCTCCTGCTAAGGTTCAAGGGATCAGGAAGAGGCAGAAGGTATTGTGGAGCAATGCTCATTCTGTCAGGGCACAGAAAAGGGAATGTCAAAAAAACTCTTAATTCATTGTGAGGTTTGCAAAAATTGCAAAAAGCTAGAGAAGCTAGACTTTATCAATTCTGAGATCAACTGTTTGGAGAGCTGAGCTTATTTTACAGGCAACAATATAGAGGGTTAAAGGTCTGACTGAAAAGTTCACAAACGCCATGGTTTCCATCTCCAACTAAAAACACTCCTGCAATGTTTTTTACATAAATCCAACAGTCCTCCCGGTGTTGAGCCAGATGTTCTTGATGTGTTCTGAATACAAATATCTCGGTGTGTTAACTGATTCCAAACTGTCAAATTACATAAAGTCAGTAATTGGATAAAATTCAACATCAGCAACTTCAGAAACACTCCTCAAATGTCCATTCAAGCAGCTCAAATGTTTATGGATTCAGTGATCCTGTCCCATATTACATACTGCTTACCTGTTTGGTCACATGCCTGTTCATCTTTAAAAACCCTGCAACCATTATACAAACAAACTATAACAATTTTAGACAGAAAACCAAATTTTTCCTACCATTGTCCAATATTGCAAAAATATCTGTCTCTGCAGCTACTGAAGGTTTTATCTTAAAACATTAATTGTAATGTTCAGCAGAGGTAAGGACTATTTAAAGAACAGGTCTGGGAGACAGGCCTATGTTTATTGTGTAATGTAATTCTATGTGTCAGTCACTTTGTTCAGAACTAGATCTACAGTGACTTCAGACACAAACAATGATAGTATAATATCAGTTTCTGTGCCACCCCTGTTTGAGCAGCAGCCTCAGTCTGGCCACACTGAGAAAAAATGTCAGGCTCCGCCACTGTGACCCAAAGCTCATGACCAAGTTTAAACTTCATGAACCAGTTTTCCAGTACCTCGTTTAGAAAAAAAAAAAATACTAATCAAATATGTACTATAACTAGGCTACTTCAAAAATTAAATAAATATCTTCAAAGTCAGTACAGTAGATTGAAAAGTGTGTTATTTCTTTTTTTAATGACAAAATGTTCACTTGGAGCAGAGCACTCATGTGATTGGTCAGATCTGTTCACTTATTCTCTTAAAGGCACAATAGACCAACGTGACCCCGACGTGATTTGAACACGCAACCTTCTGATCTGGAGTCAGACGCGCTACAGCTAATGAGGTCATTAATATTGTCAGAATCTGCCAAATTTATGCTTGTGACAAAACAACATATACATTTTATAATAAGACACACCTTAAAGTTATAAAAATAATAAAAAATCATATCAGTTTATAAATGTAGGAAAACAAAAACAAAACAATAGAAAGCACATGTCCAGTGTGTTTATCACTGATGTGAAGTCATGAATTAATAGATTATAGTATTGTTACAGCCCAAAAGAGTAAAACATATTTAAAAAAGGACACAGTTAATTTCAAAAATTGTTTTTATTCATTTAGTTTTAAGACTGTTAAGTTCTTGTTTTATCTTGATGTTTTACTCTTTTTAGTTATTATTAAAAAGAGACTCCAAAACCTTCCCGTGCCCAAAACAACAGGAAAGTATCAAAGAAAAGGTGGACCTGGTGAGCCGGCCAAACAGAACATAAAGGAGTGACACCGGGCCAACCCTGTACAGGGCCGTAGAAGCAGGTGCCAACTCCTCTACCACCCTACACAACACAACCCCCCATTACTAACCTGAACAAAAGAAAGAACGAAAAATCAGACAGCCGGTCCCACCAGGCCAAACAAAAACAAGGCTAGGCTAACCAAGGACTAATGTAGTGTGTGTGGTTCATGAAGCATTGTCGTTTGCTTTCGTCCAGGAGTGTCAAACATACGGCCCGCAGGCCAAATACCGGCCAACCAGAGAGTACAGTGTGATGAATTTGTGTGAAAGTGTGAAAACTACACTAAAGACATTAACAGCAATTTTTTAATAAAATAAATTGCTCTTCCCAATTTTGTTCATTGAGGGTCGCACTGATTTAGTTAGAGTACCCAGAACTGAACAGCAGAAGGCAGCAGTGTCTTCCTCTTGTTGTTGAAATGACCCTCTATTGCACCCTCATTACTCCAAATGTCTTTGTGTCTGTTTCTAATAAATCAGTGCCACTAAAACACTCAAAAAATACTGAAAAAATGAACAGCCTGCAAGGACAACTAATAAAAGAACAGAGACACTGCTCCATTCAGGTGCAGTGTTGTTAGTGACACTGCTCCATTCAGGTGTTGTGGTTGTTGTTCTAGGGTGCAACTCTTTTGTTTTAGGTTTCAAAACACTTTTATAAATACTAGACAACATAAAGCTGAGACCACCTCCTTTGTTTAAATTATATTTTATAATCTATATTATGTATGGGCGGCAGTAGCTCAGTGGTAGAGCGGCCGTCTTTCAACCGGAAGGTAGGGGGTTCGATTCCCGCTCTCCCCACAGTTCATACTGTTGTTGTGTCCTTGGGCAAGACACTTAACCCACCTTGCCTCCAGTGACTGTAACACTGGTAATGTAATGTAAGTCGCTTTGGATAAAAGCGTCTGCTAAATGAATAAATGTAATGTATATAATAATCTCTTAATTCATGACTTCACATCACACCAGAGTGATTAACACACTGGACATGTGCTTTCTATTGTTTTGTTTTTGTTTCCATAAACTGATATGATTTTTTATTATCTTTATGACTTTAAGGTGTGTCTTATTCTAAAATGTATATATTGTTTTGTCACAAGCAGAAATTTGGCAGATACTGACAAAATTACTGACCTCGTGGCACAACGGTAGCGCGTCTGACTCCAGATCAGAAGGTTGCATGTTCAAATCACGTCGTGGTCACGTTGGGGCACTGTCCCTTTAAGAGAATAAGTGAACAGATCTGACCAATCACAGGAGTGCTCTGTTTCACATGAATATTTTGTCATTAAAATAGGAAACTGTAGACTTTTCAATCTACTGTACTGACTTTTAAGATATTTATTTCACTTTTGAAATTGCCTAGTTATAGTATATTTTGATTAGTAGTTTTTTTTTTTTTTTTTTCTAAACAAGGTACTGGAAAACTGGTCCATGAAGTTTAAACTTGGTCATGAGCTTTGGGTCACAGTAGGCGGAGCCATCTAAAGCTAGCAGTAGTACTAAACTGCTGTATTATTAATAGATATCCTCGTAATTATAAACTGTATGTTGTAAAGATATAAAGTTGATCATTTAGAATGATATTTTCTGTATATCTATCTTAGCATCTGTGTTAAGTTTTTTTCAACTTATTTTAATAGATACATAAATGCATACCTTTTTGAAGAAACTGGTTATTTAGAAACTGTAGTCAAAGAAGCAAGTGCCGTATTTTTGAGATGGAGTAAATATGTGTTAAACCAGTTTTGATTTTTGTTTTTTAGTTTTCCTACCCGTGCAAATGCAGGTCAAAGACCTCAGGAGAAACCTGAAAGTTCAAGAAACTCTTCCATCTTTGCAGCACTACTTTATCATTCCAATTTAAAGAGACAAAAAATGTGTTTTATGATTTCTGATTCTTTTTCACAATAACTTCTATTGCTTATGGCATGCTAAAATAACACTTTAGTGATAAATAAACTATTTAAAGTTTTGTCTGTTTGCTTTCATCTACTTTCATGTTATTTAAAAGTTTCTGTTAGAGAGCAACGTCCCGGTACCGTCACGTAAACACGCTACAAAAAAGCGTCTTTTTTGCACTAATACCTTACCATACAAACCATAACAACCTATATACCAATTTAAAGCTTAAAGTCTCATCTTTCCAGCAATATAAACCATTTCAACACGTTACAACCACAGCGCCGACACCAAAGCCTTTTTTACAGACAAGCACAAAGTTTAGTTTAGATTGTTCCTACCTTGGCTGGCTGTTTTGGACTGAAAACCGCACCAAATCCTGAAAGCTTGGGCTCTGTCTGTCCGTAAAGCTCCAGGAATAATATCCAGTAAAATAATTAGGTCCACAAAACATGTTATATCCTCCAACGCTCAAAAACTGCAGCAAAGTATTTCCAACTTGAAATCAGCAGCGCCATTTTTTGTCATTTCTTTGATAATAAAAGCCATAAGTCCTTTAAAACCGGGAAAAAGCTAGTAGAATGCTAACAGGAAGTGTTAGCCTTCGATTGACACCTTTTTAGCCAATTCGGACGAGTTTTGAGCAGGCTGGTCCTACATATCCGCCTATGAGCGCACAGACTCTGCATTACGCATCATCTAAACGCTTCTAGCACGTTCCTTGTTCTCCGTATATGGTCATCATGACGATAGACGGATAGCCAATGATCTCCCGAGTCTAACAGTACTAAACACGTGGGGTTTCCTTTGGCCTGAGGCTTCTCCTTCTCAGCGTAAACACACTGCTGCTCCATGAGAGAGCTTGTCGTCATATGACGCAGCGCATGTTTATTGTGCTTTTACAGAGTTTTTGCGTAAAAACTATGGCAAAACTTACAAAAATAATAAAATACTTGTTAGAGGATGTAGTGGAGGCATGTGCATTTCTTTTTATTGCTATTTTGGACGAGCAGCAGTCGAAAGACAGCGTTTAGAGGGAGGGGCAGATGTGGTCTGATGTGAAAGCTCAAGATATAACACCTGTATTTCCTTTCACAGAGGTGCAGTAACAGTAACAGAAGAGAAAAACCCCAGTAAAATGCTCCACGTGACATGCTCTTGTGCTTTCTGCCAACAAGAGACAATGTTGCACATATATTGTAACATTGACACATATTTTGTAACACTGACCAACAGTTTTATAACCTATGTATATAGTTTGCAGTATAATTTTTATGTGTGGATATTATTCCAAAATATATATTTTGGCCCATAACACTCATTTTGACTATTTTTAATGTAAATATGTCCATTTTATTGTGTTATTATTATGGAATATTAATTTTCATAACTAATATAGTGATTATGTTTGTAAATACAGATTCCTCTAGATGTAAGCTTTCAGTAGAGCCCTCATTGATGCCTGTGGGTTGAAGCATTCAGAACTTATTGCACTTTTTCATACGTTTTCCAAATGTGTCCAATTTGGATAAATCTTGATAAACTATGGTCCCTCTATAAAACGCATGGACCTACCAACATAAAAACTGGTGTAAAAATTCATTTTTACAGATATTCTTTTCAAGTTTGAAATGTGAGCAGTCATCAAGTTATTATTTTGGGCCATAGTGTGTTTTAGTCCTCAACTACCTCCTGAAGCCTTTGACACCTTTATTTTCACTAAATATTTCAGGCGAGAACACAAAAAATCATTTTCTCTGTGTGTTCCAAAGTGTATAAAATTGTATCAGTAGTACTTAGAGAGATTCTGACTGTTGTGGGTGAAACTAGAGGTTGTTACCTTTACAAAGAGCCCACACTTGTATTTAAATTCCAAAGGGTTCAATAACAGCAGTCATTTTAATTTGGAGAATACAGCCAAAATGACCCCCGATTTATAAGAGGTTAAAAATGAATAAAAACACTTTTTACAAGTTATTAACTCTGTGCACTTAAATACAAAGTGTAATTATGTCAGATTTAGGAGCTTGAAATACAGTTTATATATGTCTTCAAACCTAGAAACACATAAACGGGGCGGCAGTAGCTCAGTGGCTAGAGTGGCCGTCTTTCAACCGGAAGGTAGGGGGTTCGATTCCCGCTCTCCCCACAGTTCATACTGTCGTTGTGTCCTTGGGCAAGACACTTAACCCACCTTGCCTCCAGTGACTGTAACACTGGTAATGTAATGTAAGTCGCTTTGGATAAAAGCATCTGCTAAATGAATAAATGTAAATAAATGAAGAGAGATTTATTTGAGTTTAAGTTTTTTTAAAAGAAGCTGAAGTTGTAGATGGACCAGGATGTGAAGTCAGATGAAGCTGAGGAAGACGAGGCTGGGCTATGTCAGCTGTGCAGGAGCAGAGAGGACCGACAGAGCAGACAGATAACTAGACTGGACTGGACTGGACAGGACTGGACTGGGGAGGGCCGACAGAAGCAGCAGCGGACAGGTAACTGTTGAGGGGCTCTGCAAAGACAGAGAACAAAGTAAAAACGTATGTTTAAAACAAGTTCTCTTGGTTGTGTTGTGAGCACTTTGAAGAGGATATTCAGACAAAGGTGGGTGTTACATTACATTAAACATTACACCTGCAATGCCCACCAACCTCTGAGACTCTAGAAAACACGTTCCTTACTCTGCAGTCATACATTCCTTAAACATTACTGTAGCTAAAGTGCATGTGTTAGTTTTATATTTGTACATTTGTCATCTGTAAATCATGACGACAGTAGACAGGTAAATGTTTATGGCAGGTTTTCGACATGACAGACATTACCTCTAACCCAGTACAGTTCACATTTACTAAAGTATTATATTTAGGCAAATGTAAGTTCAAATCAAAGTCCTCTATTTTCTAAAAACAGTCATTACACAGTAACATATAGTGAGCTGGTGAATAAAAGACCAAGATAAGTGTTGTGATTTGTTCTGTGATTAACAGTAAATCTCATGAACAGAGGTGACTGGTCCCAACAGGAAGACTTGTTTTAAACATAAGTTTTTACTTTGTTCTCTGTCTTTGCAGAGCCCCTCTACAGTTACCTGTCTGCTGCTGCTTCTGTCGGCCCTCCCCAGTCCTGTCCAGTCCAGTCCAGTCCTGTCCAGTTCAGTCCTGTCCAGTCTAGTCCTGTCCAGTCTAGTTATCGGTCTGCTCTGTCGGTCCTCTGTGCTCCTGCACAGCTGACATAGCCCAGCCTCGTCTTCCTCAGCTTCATCTGACTTCACATCCTGGTCCATCTATAACTTCAGCTTCTTTTAAATAAACTTAAACTCAATTAAATCTCTCTTCATTTATGTGTTTCTAGGTTTGAAGGCATATATAAACTGTATTTCAAGCTCCTAAATCTGACATAATTACACTTTGTATTTAAGTGCACAGAGTTAATAACTTGTAAAAAGTGTTTTTATTCATTTAAATAACATGAAAGTAGATGAAAGCAAACAGACAAAACTTTAAATAGTTTATTTATCACTAAAGTGTTATTTTAGCATGCCATAAGCAATAGAAGTTATTGTGAAAAAGAATCAGAAATCATAAAATACATTTTTTGTCTCTTTAAATTGGAATGATAAAGTAGTGCTGCAAAGATGGAAGAGTTTCTTGAACTTTCAGGTTTCTCCTGAGGTCTTTGACCTGCATTTGCACGGGTAGGAAAACTGAAAAACAAAAATCAAAACTGGTTTAACACATATTTACTCCATCTCAAAAATACGGCACTTGCTTCTTTGACTACAGTTTCTAAATAACCAGTTTCTTCAAAAAGGTATGCATTTATGTATCTATTAAAATAAGTTGGAAAAACTTAACACAGATGCTAAGATAGATTTACAGAAAATATCATTCTAAATGATCAACTTTATATATCTTTACAACATACCGTTTATAATTACGAGGATATCTATTAATAATATAGCAGTTTAGTAATACTGCTAGCTGTAGATGGCTCTGCCACTGTGACCCAAAGCTCATGACCAAGTTTAAACTTCATGGACCAGTTTTCCAGTACCTCGTTTAGAAAAAAAAAAACTACTAATCAAAATGTACTATAACTAGGCAATTTCAAAAGTGAAATAAATATCTTAAAGGTCAGTACAGTAGATTGAAAAGTCTACAGTTTCTTATTTTAATGTCAAAATGTTCACTTGGAACAGAGCACTCCTGTGATTGGTCAGATCTGTTCACTTATTCTCTTAAAAGGACAGTTTCCCAACGTGACCCCGACGTGATTTGAACACGCAACCTTCTGATCTGGAGTCAGACGCGCTACCGTTGCGCCACGAGGTCATCAATAGTGTCAGAATCTGCCAAATTTCTGCTTGTGACAAAACAAGATATACATTTTAAAATAAGACACACTTTAAAGTCATAAAAATAATAAAAAATTATATATCAGTTTATAAATGTAGGGAAACAAAAACAAAACAATAGAAAGCACATGTCCAGTGTGTTTATCACTCTGGTGTGATGTGAAGTCATGATTTAATAGATTATAGTATACATAATATAGATTATAAAATATAATTTGAACAAAGGAGATGGTCTCAGCTTTATGTTGTCTAGTATTTATAAAAGTGTTTTGAAACCTAAAACAAAGAGTTGCACCCTACAACAACAACCACAACACCTGATTGGAGTAGTGTCACTAACAACTCTGCACCTGAATGGAGCAGTGTCACTAACAACTCTGCACTTGATTGGAGCAGTGTCACTAACGACTCTCCTGAGCCTTAATGATTCTCACATCAGGAGTCACACTTCACTTTCATAGCCAACGACTGAGACCAGAACAGCCTGGTCCAATCAGGTTTGGTTTCAGGGGAAACTCCTCCCTCTAGAGATATTTTTTTAAATTTTTTTTTAGATAAAGCTCAGATCTCTTACCAGTTGATCTCAGAATTAATAAAGTCTCTTGGAATTAGAGACAAAACGTCTTCACCTTGAAAACTGAGTCCAGATGCTTTTACTTTAACCTTTTTTTAAATAATCTATAGCATGCATAAGTACTGTATAATATAGATTATGAGATAATAGTTGAAGATTGTTGTCTCTGATAATATATTCCTCTCTTTTCTAGTAAGCTTATCTGGTTATTTTTCTCATTAAACAACAAGTGAGCAACATTTCAGGTTATGTAGTGGTGTAGAAACAGGAACTTATTCAGAAATAAGAAATAATCTACGGCCCTTAAATAAAAGTATTGGCCCTCAGGGAAAAAAAAAAAAAAATAATATAACAAGAATTTCTCCATTGCTCAGCTTTGACAAGAACGTATATTTGTGGACTTTAAAATGACATTGACGCTTCAAGTTACGCAGTGCCACTTTAAAACATTAAGTTATGTGGATAAAACTGTATACTATTTTCTGTTTTTAGGCCACAGCCACCAGCAAGCCCCCTGTGGTACTGCGCATTGTGTTGCCTAACAGACAGTGCTGTTTCGTCATTGGAAAGGATGGCAGCTAGATAAAAGAAATAAGAGAGGTATGCCTAAATATAATATTCCCATCACAATTTACCTCAAAGTGCAATTATTGAGACTGATTTAGGCTCTTTGTGATGCAAGAAGACCGATTCTCTAGCTTTTATTTCAGCAGAATTAACTTGTATTACAGACATCTGGGGCTCAGGTGCTGGTGGCAGTAGAAATACTCCCCAACTCCACTGAGCTCTAAACCGCAAACTTTGATGTTTGTGCAGCCCTTACAGAAGGGGAAAGACAATTCTTATGTTCCAGAGCCAGTCATCCCCGCAAGTGAACAGGTACACCATGTCTATCTTAATTTTATTCTCCTTTTCTTGGAAAGATGCCCACGCAGCCTGTCCCCTTTGCAATAAGCACGCTTTTCTGGTACAAAGTTTGACCCAAATAATTGAATCCTGGAGTGTGGTTTTGTTTTACTACACTTTTTTTTTATTTGTTTCCATAGAAATGAATGTGCCAGATAAGGCAAGTCAATGTTTTAAACATCAAGCCATGAGTTCAACCTTTAAGAAGGTAAATTGACTTTCTCATCTTTCACTTTTTTTTTTTTTTTAGCTCATTGGAAAAATTATTGGCCTCGGGGGAAATAATAAAGGCGATACGCCTAAAGTCAGGTGCCCAAATCATTATTAAAAAAAGGCTGTTCCTGCCTCAGCAGAGCGGCAAATCACCATCTCCGGCACTGAAAACGGCGTGGTTCAAGCAAAAAGAAGGATCAAGGCCATGTGAGTGAAAATGCCCTTTATTTTTTGCATTAGAAATGAAGAATGTATATCAAGGGCCCTTTTTAGAACATGAAGCATTGTCAGTCCCAGATTAATGGACTCCTTCTGAACATTTGGGAGGTTTGAATGTAATGAAAAACCTCTTGCATCTGGAATGTACTTTTACCAATTTGCTGCATGGGGATGTTAAATAATTTCACCTAAATGATCAACTTGAAAGTGGAAATTGTTTGCATGCAAGTAAAAGTGTTCAGTTAGTTCATAGCCCATAATAGCATAGAATCCAGTTTGCCACGACCTGTACCAGGACAAGAGGTAAAATATGAATGAGTTATTGTGCCAAAAAGACATTTAATAACAGTGGTTTCCACACTGGATTGGGACCCAAAAGTTGTGTTTTCCTGTGAAATCCTAAGAAAAATGATTATGATTGTCCATAGTCCACAAGAATGTTGGGCTTTTGAAATGTGGGTCTCTTGAAAAAATTGGGGAAACCCTGCTGTAGAAAATTTATACAGAGAGAAAATTGAATGGCTGAATTTATGGACACATTTGGCCTACATTTAGAAATCATGCTCTGTCTATTTTAAAAACCTGATGAGGCTAAAATGAAATATCTCTCATCTATAAATACAAATGTGCATTAAAAAATGAACTTAAAGGTGCTGTGCTGACCGCCTTTGTTTTGTTCTATGGCAGGCATGAAGAAGCAAGATGGTTGGTGAAATAAATTAAGGACTGCACTTAACAGACAATAATTATCAAGTGGTTTTGCTGTCTTTACAGAAACAATGGCTTTTCTGCTTCCATCCATCCATCCATCCATCTTTGACCGTTGGACCGGGTCGCAGGGGCAGCAGTCTAAGTAGAGACGCCCAGACTTCCCTCTCCCCAGACACTTCCTCCAGCTCTTCCGGGGGGATACCGAAGCGTTCCCAGGCCAGCCGAGAGACATAGTCCCGCCAGCGTGTCTTCCCCAGGGTCTCCTCCTGGTGGGACATGCCCGGAACACCTCCCTAGGGAGGCGTCCAGGAGGCATTCGGAACAGATGCCTGAGCCACCTCAGCTGGCTCCTCTCAATGTGGAGGAGCAGCGGCTCTACTTTAAGCTCCTCTCGAGTGACCGAGCTCCTCACCCTATCTCTAAGGGAGCGCCTCGCCACCCTGCGGAGAAAGCTCATTTCGGCCGCTTGTATCCGGGATCCCGGCTTTTTTTGCTCATCAAATGCTATATTTTACGGCAACAATCCACATGTGTGAAAATGGCAACAACATAACGCATATAAAAAAGCATAGTTTCTCTAAACTAACTATACATAACTATACTATGTCATCAGGAAAGTGATTAATTTTCCCAATATTTGTAGGGGACACTGGAGCTTTATTTTATAAGATTGGGGTTTTATTGTCAAATATTTGAGTACCTAAAAATAAATAAATAAAATAAAAATTAAAAAAAACAGAAGGAAATACTTACAATGTAAGGGCTCCGACTAAGGGTCAGCACATGTTCAAGACAAAAAAGCCGCCAGGTTGTTGGTGAAAGGGCATGGTCCTCATAAGGTTTTTTTCCATCCCATTCATTTATATCAAAATAAATTTCAAAGTCTTATTTAAAGTTTTCCCAAAATATTATTTTAATAAGCACTGTAAATACATGTCTACCATATAAACACTTATAAACTGCATTATATTCATATCATTAAATATAATCTTTGGCATTGAGTCAGAGGTGACCTTTCACCCAGATCTTTAGAACGTGGCCTGTATTCTAGAACTCCAGAATGTTTGATGTCATCAAGAATCACAGTTCAGATCATTTCGTGACCAGAACTCGACTGTGCTGCACTGCTCTCCAAACTCTTGTGATTTTTGTGTTTTTACTGTCCTGAAGCTACTTTGTTTGTTGTGTACTTGTACATACAGCAAGTAGCAAGTACCATGGAGGTTCTAAAAGAAACTAAAGGCCTTTACAAACCAATTGGGGTTAGTGACAACCTTTCTTTCAATTCAAATGACACATTTTGTAAAGCATTTGCTTTGCATTTCAAACTAGACTTAATTATATTTTTCATTTATATTAATTATATCTGCAATTTTATTTAGGAATTGTTTATTACCCCTATTTATGAAAGAGCCCTTCAGATTTGCTGGCATCTGCCATCCTACAAGACTAATGTAAGAACTATACTGTTTTAATATCACAAGCAGTATTGAATTATATTTGTTGATTAAAAATGTTGAAACGTGTGTTGCTTTTTTTTCTTCAGATTGCAATGATGGCTGAACTACTAAGGCTTCAGCAGGAAAACCATCTTCCAGCTGAGGTTACAGTTGAAGACATGACTGACCTGCTGCTTGAGCAAAGCAAGAAATCCTTCAGAGTCATGTGAGTTACTCAATTTAACACTTGACTAGTTAACCCTTTAAATAAATCATGTTGGGAATTGTAGTAATAAAACTTCCTTTGTTTAGTATCATCTATTATTATTTATTATTATTATTATTATTATCTCTTTTAGACAATGGGATTTTGAAATTCAGGACATGGATGAGGAGGTGAAGCCTCTTCTAAACCTGGTAAGAAGACAACTCTCACAGTGTATAATGTAAAGCATGACTCCTGTAAAAAACACACTGTTTCATGTCTGTCTTTATTGTTTAAGGTGTGGGATGTGATCAATGATCTCAGAATGAGAGATGTTGTGTTTGAAGCCAAAAGGTTTCTCCTGTCTCAAGACATGCCTCCCAGTTTCCAGTAAGTCTGTTCAAAGTTTATTGTGTGGTTCTTGTAATGTGTCTATCATGAATGAATTTAAAACAAACTTTGCATCTACAACAGACATCCAAAACTCCTCTCCCTGGCTCAGACCTACGCCAGGACCCTGGCTGATCACCACCTGGAGACTCCCCGGACTAGATGGCTGAACCCCAGGGAGGGTGTGATGGCTGTGGCTCCGAAGGTCTTCCAGGGCCTCTGGTTGCCCCCATCTAACGCCTTCCTGAACATGCCTTCCCAACCGAAGAGCATGGCGGCGATCGGCCTTACTCAGTCTGTGGTAGATCGTGTCACCAAAACTTTGCCCACAATGGACCAGCAGGTTCCTTCTCACGCTCCGTCTGAGACCAAATGGTCCTGGCCGTCCTTGAGAGGATAGACAAGCTGTACCAAGGGCAGAGCCTAGACAAGAGGCTAGGCTGCTTCTCAATTGATTTGCTCAGAAAAATCACGACTGTAACAGGAGAAGTTGTTTGCCAAATGTTTGAGACGACTACTGCTTCTCTGCGTCGAGGTGGAGATCTTCCTGCTGTCTCCCTGGAGTCTCCTACCGAACATGAGCCAACTTCTGACCTAGAGCCAAACCATACTGCTCAACTGTTACATGAGAAAGAACCAGCCTCTGTTACTCCGCTTCCCAGTGATGCTCCGCCTGCCGTCTCCATCTCCCAGGAGGCTTTAACACCTGGCCTGCCTGATCCTACTGAGCTACCCACTGAACCTCCTACTGACCAGGAGCCGACTTCTGACCTAAAGCCAGACTATAGTGTTGAATTACAAGAGGAAATGTCTGCTGAAAGACCAGTGTCTGCTCCCCTGCCTCCCAGTGAGGTTCCTTCAGACATCACTGCCTCAACAGAAGCTTTGACACAAGACCTTCCTCATTTTACAAAGTCATCAACACAAAACTGCCATCTTCTTTCCTGTGACGATTCTGCTACTGTCACTGAGGCTTCAACACCTAAGCTGCCTCGACATACTGAGCTACCCACTGACCCTCCTACTGAGCTGCAGTTATTTTCTGATACAGAATCAGTTACTACTGCTGGACCAGATGTGAAGGAGTCTCCCAAAGAAGCTGACTGTGCTGCTCTAGCTGTCAATGTCCAACTAACAATGCCAAGCCAAGACTCTGACGTGTGTGGTCCTCTGCTTGTTGTCGTAACTACTCAACAACCAGCCTTTGCAGCTATCATCACGACACAGCCCGCTAAGATGAACAAGAAATCTTCCTCATGCCAACTCTCTACTTCAGAGTTAGAAAACGCAAACACCAGAGGATTCGGCAGTATCTTCAGTTGGCTTCGAAAGAACATTTGCTTCTGCTGAAGCTGCATTTACTGTATTACCTTGCAATAAAATTGTAAAACTTAATTTTCTGTGTTTTACTTATACCCCCAGATACTTTTAAGGTGGAGACATTTCCATGGTGAACTTCCAAATAATGCTTAGCCATCGGATAATTTAGAATTCCTGAACGGATGGCATATCTATGCTTAGCCACCCTGTCTCTGAGCCTCATTTTGGTCAGATCTACATAAAAGCATCAAGCCGGTACACCCCACGGGTTCTATTGTAGTTAATGAAACTGTTAATTGAATATGCCTTTTTACTGAATATGGCCATAAAAGTGTCTTTTGTTTTTTATCATGTTTGAACCATGTCATGCCTTTTTTATCATGTCTTGCAGCTATAGGTCATTGTTATTGGGGCAATTGATTTTCTGAGAGACAAACACATATCCTTATCATTGTCAGACTAATAAGGATTCATAGACCACTGTGAACTAGGCTCGTCATAAAGTGCAAGTAAATAATGTCCATAAGGGGGTACCACGGGTTCTATATTATGTCCCCTTTTATTCATTATTTATACCAATGAACTGGGACTAAATCTGCCAGACGCAGTCAATCTGGTGATGTTTGAGCGAGATATCGGATGTTGGCGATTCACAAAACAAACACAGTTTGCTGCAAAACCATAAGACTTACTGTTCCGTAAGAGCTAACTTTTGATGCTTCACTTCTTCGATGATGCTGAGAAAGTTTGAGCTCTTTCTGTCAAATTCCCTACAATTAGTTTATTTAAGTATTAGGAGTACAAAATCTGACAATTCAGTCCAAGATGGCCAACTTTCTGTTTGTCAACAGACAGAGCCTTAATAATTTTTTTTGTTTGCATTGATGTGAGTTATATGTGGTCCAAAAGGGTTTTTACTTTGGCATAATGTAGTTTCGCTTTTTGAAGGTTTGCTGTGTAGCTCCCATTTTCATGGGTTTGTGTGGGACCTCCAAAATAATAAAAAAAATTCACAATCCTGATTTTTGCACAATATTTTGTGTGTTTTTGAGCATGTTCAGGGAGTCAAATCAGTGCTCAAAGTACAGATAAAAAAGATGAAACACATTGTGACATAAAAAACCAAAGATGGCTGTAGAGAGTGACCTGCATGACAAATAGCACTCAAACATTCAAATATACTACATATGATAGTCTGAGCTTAATGTACTGTAGTTACTCAAAGTAGCAAATACAAAATAGAAAGCATAAACTTTATTAAAAATATGCATTTAGATTTAGAAACTAGACAAAATTTACTTGAGAAAAAAAAGGAAAACATTTGTTTGATGATAGTGTTCATTTCAAGCCTGTTTTCTCCCTGTTGCAAGAAAACTTTGGTGATGTTCCTAAGTAGACATTTTTTCCTTAAAACCATGAATGAGGCCTTATGCCTTCTTGCATTGTTCCCTTTCAATTCTCATTGTCAAGTAAGACTTATCATTCAGTAAACATGTTGCTGTGTTTAGCTTCACCTTTCAGTAAGAGGATGTCTGTCCTAAATTAAAGATTAAATAGATAAACGAATCATAGACCTTAGTGTTTTACAGTTAATTAACGTGTGCCAGTTGTAGAACTTGCTACTGTTTGAGTGACTTTTATCACAACAGTAAAGACACTGGGACAAATTTGCTTAAATAGAAGACAGTTAACAATCTTTTAATGTCTCTCTCTTTAATGCCAATCCAAACAGCAAGTCGACTGGGAGATGTGGGTGACGTCCGTAGAGGAGGAAAAACGGTGAGTAGCCGGTTGACTCATGTCTGGTGCAATTGTATGCATGTGTTATAAGAATTCTATATTGTAAAAAGAATTCGTTTGTCAGATTAATGAGGAGACAGTGAGACTGTATTGAATTTAGAATGAATGGTCAGGTTTTATTCCTTGCAAGGAAGAAGCGAAGTACAGACATGTCATGAGACTGTACAATAAGATGAATCTGCTTACAAAGTAAACAATACATATGGGTTTTATACATATCAGTCCACAGTGTTAAGGGGGAGGAGGATGTTCACTCCCCTACAGTCTGCGACCTAGAGGCCAGGTGGTAATGGCTTAGACTAGGGACATGTTTGTAATAGCATGAAGAACAGGACATAAGCAGACAGAAGCATAACATATAAAAACTAAAAAATAGACACTAAATGAGAACATACAATTCCCATAACAGCATGTGTAACATGCGGGAGGTGATCCTTCCACCGTAGTTTCTCACTATCAGTCAATGTTCTTAACATCTGGAGAATGGTGCGGTTCAGGCGCTCAGCTGGATTGCCTTGTGGGTGATAAGGTGACATCCGCGAGTGGCTAACCCCTGACAACTGCTGTAATGATTGGAACAGTTTGTTCTCAAATTCACGACCCTGGTCATGATGTAGTTTGGATGGATATCCAAACCGGGGTATGAAATCATTGAAGATACGCTCAGTAGCTGTTTTACCACTCTTGTTCTTCGTGGGATATGCCTGGGCAAATCTAGTGAAATGATCAAGCACTAGAATATATTCATATCCCCCACAGCTGGTTTCCAGATGCAAATAGTCAATACACACAAGCTCTAAAGGGAAGTTAGATGTGATGCTGCCCATAGGAGCTCTCGTGTGTGTCGTGGGTTTCTTAGACCTGATACAGGGCCATTTTTGGGTGACATAGTCTTCAATTTCTTTAGCCATAAAGGGCCAGTAAAATCGTTCCCGAGCAAGATGGATCACTCTTTCTGTGCCTACATGACCCATCTCATTGTGTAGGTACTTCAGAGCAATCGGCCTGTATTTCAGAGGGAGGACCAACTGCTTTACCTGGATCGTCCTTCTGTAAAGGAGGCCATCTTCAAGCTGCAACTTACACCACTCATGCAGCAGCTTTCTGGTGGCTCCACTTACAGTTCGGCGTATATCATCTGTCAGTTTTGTGTTTGACTCCTTTAACTCAATAATCTTGCCTATGGCTTGATCCTCTCTTTGAGCCTTAACAAGATCATCATGGCTGATAGCTGGCAAGTGACAATGAGGTTGTGATGGAGAATCCAGTGAACACATGTTAAGTGCTGCAATCCAGGCCACATCCTTCCGTTCTGCTGCCTGACTCCCATCCCATGTGGCACGCACTGCCTCGTTCGAGAACTCCTCTGTACAAGCCACCTCATATTTCCCCATGTCCAAGGGGACCCGAGAGAGTGTGTCTGCATCAACATTTGATTTTCCAGGTCTATACCTGATGTCGAACTGGAAATCTGAGAGTTCTCCCACCCACCGATGGCCAACAGCATTCAGTTTTGCTGTACTCATGATATAGGTCAGGGGGTTGTTGTCCGTGTACACAGTGAAATGGGGAGCGTAGTACAGGTAGTCCCGGAATTTTTCACACACAGCCCATTTCAATGCGAGGAACTCCAGTTTTCCACTGTGCAGGTGGTAGTTACGTTCAGCCGGTGTCAAAGTCCTCGAGCAATAGCCAATGACTCTTAGCTTCCCATTCTGGCGCTGATAGAGGACAGCCCCCAGGCCCTGGTCTGAGGCGTCTGTATGCAGCGTGAGAGGTAGGTTGAAATCAGGATACGCTAAGACAGGTGGGGTTATAAGGAGAGTGACCAATTGCTCTAAAGCTTCCTGATGTTGAGTGGTCCAGTCAACAGGCTGCCGGGAAGGCAGCTGTGGGCGTTTGGTGGTTTTCTCACATGTTGAAATCTGGGCTTTCCCTTTTTAGTTTGGAGAAGCTCATAGATTGGCTTCGCGATCCTGGAAAAATCCTGGATGTAGGAGCGATAATATCCCAAGAAGCCGGTCAGTTTCCTTACTTCACCAACTGTCTGTGGTGACTTGCTTGTCAAGGTTTTCACTGCTTCAAGGTCCCGTGGGTCTATCTTGATACCATCAGCTGACACAAGACGCCCCACGTATCTGACTTCTTGTCTGAAAAGCTCACACTTCTCAGGTCTCAGTTTTACTCCGTGATGTTGAAGAGCCTGGAGCACTTTGCGGAGGGCCTCCACATGTTCATCGAATGTTTTCGCGTAACAGAGCACGTCATCCAGATAAGGGATGCAACATTCATCCCTGAGGGGGCCCAGCACCTCCTCCATGCTCCGATGAAATGCTGCTGGGGCATTTGAGAGTCCGAATGGGATACGGACCCATTCGTAGAGGCTACGGGTGACGAAGGCAGTCAGGTGACGCGAACCCTCGGCGATGAAACCCTGATGGTAAGCTTTTCCCTGGTCTAGGATGCTAAACCAGGTGTAGCCCCCCAGTGTGTCTGTCAGGTCTTGTATTCTGGGTAGTGGATGTCGATCAGGCACAGTCTTTTTGTTCAGGAGCCGATAATCGATACAAAGACGTAGGCTGCCATCCTTCTTCCTAACACAGACAACTGGGGCAGCATAAGGGGACTTAGATTTAACAATCCAGCCTCTCATCAGCAACTCCTGCACGTACTCCTTTACCTCTTTAAACAGTGGCTTTGGGACTGCTGAGTAAGCTCTCTGAACAGGAATCTCATCTGTGAGGGTAATCGACATTTGTAAGCTTGGTATGCATCCAATATCATCGCCGTCACGCAAGTAAAGCCCGGCTTCTTCACACAGCATTTTGTTGACTTTTTCCCTTTGTTTATCATCAAGGTGACTGAGGTTGATGGGAGGTTGCCATGATGATGGATGGGCGTCAACAGGTGTTGAAACAGCACTGTTAACAGTCACTGTGGGCTCGGGTGCTTCCACATCCAGTTCTGTCAACTGCACATTGTCATCATCAGGCTCAAATAGGAAGACTGTGTCAGATGTACACATGAGGGGAGGGACTTGGCACTTGACCCAGGCTACCTGACCTGCTGGGATAACCATGTTCTGTCTGCCTGTCCGTAGGAGCCCGCACTGCACAGAGGGTCTGCTGGTTTGGATGAAGCTCACCATTAGCTCTGCCTTCTCTGCTGGTATACACAAGGCATTACAGAGTAGAACGACAAGGGTTGAAATCAGCTTTTCAGGTTGTTTTTGTATCATCTCTTCCAGCACATTGAAACCCAACAGTGGTCTCTCCAGAGCAATACTGCTGACAAGAAAAGGCACAGTGATTGACAGATTAGGGTCCTCATTCCCCATCAAATTGACTGTAAGGGCAACCCAGCCATCAAAATGGAGGACGTCACCATTTACTGCATACACCCTTAACTCGTCTTCGTCACCTATAATGTCGCTAAGTGCCCTAACAGGAATGTCAGGTAGATATTTACTCTTCCATTCTCTATCAATCATACTCACTTGAGCACCAGTGTCTAGCAGAGCACTGGCTGCTAATCCATTAAGATTACAATGGGTGAGAGCTTTCCTTCCAATGAGTTTGGCTAGATGTTCCCCTTTGCTGTGAGGTAAGTCATAAGGGAATGGATTGGTTGTCTTGTTTGTTTCTTTCTGTCTCTTTTCCATTATTTTGTTTTATTCCAGTCTTTCAATTTCAGGTTGATCAGTATGACAAGTGTCAGGTAGGGACGATCGCTGAGACCCGGTCACTGTTTGTCCCTCGGCAGAGACCGGCTCCAGTTTCCCTGCCGTGTTGGTCTCTTTAGACAGCCCACTGCCCGGTGACCTTCTTAACCACAATGGAAACAGTGAGGGCAGTCGGGACGATTTTGCTCCACACACTTGTCACAGCCATATGGTTTCTCTCTCCTGCGGTCTCCTCTACCTTTTCCATTGTGGCTGAACTGTCCTGCCACCGGTGTCTGCATTGACTGCCTCATGAGCTCAACTGTACTTGTAAGCTGTTCAAGTTTCTCTGTTAACTGCTGGATCACATCTGTTTTTGGCACCTTCTCCTTTACACTAGGACACTGTGTAGCATTAACTTCAGACTGAGCACTGTGCACATTTGTTAGTCTTTGACGGGTGGCGGGACCTAGCCTTCGCTGCCTTTCACTTTCATCACACATCACTTTCTTCATCTGTTTTAAAATTGTCTCATCCGATACTCTGGGGTCCCCAAGCAATGGCTTCAGCTCTCTGCGGACATCATCATGTTTATGACCTAGGCCCTGATATACGGTGTGGAGAAACACATCCTGCACTGTGCTTGCACTATACTTGACACCTGTGTCAGCATGTTTGGAGGCCAGCAGGATCTTCTGCTTAAGTCCAATAACTCGGTACAGGAACTGTTGGGGTGTCTCATTGTCTTTTTGTTTGGTGCGCATGAGCTCCTGGAACAGCTCGGTATTACTTTGCTCACCCAGGTGGGAGTGGAGGAACGCTGTTAGCTCTTCTACAGTTAGAACATCCTTATTCATCAACATGTCTTTAAAAGTTCCTGGCTTGATGACTTTGAGGACAGCTCTTACAACCTCTGCATCACTGAACTGCTCCTTTAAACCGTCTTCCATCTGCCGACAGACACTGTTATAGCTTAGATCTGACCCCTGGTCCCCAATCTGACCCCCCTGGATCTTCAGTTCCCTGCGATGAAGGTAAGACAACTCTTTTAAGGGGAACAACTTGTCATGTGTTAATGGTGTCATGTGTTCACTTAAACCTCCGCTGCCTGCTACTTTACTACTCTGTGTGGTGCATCCTATCTTTACAGATGACTGAGGTACAGACTGTGGAGTGGGTGTGTGTTTGCACTGTATACTTTTCTTACTCAGCTCCTCATAACTAGGAAGTATTTTCTGCAGCTCTGTGTCATGTGTGTCACTAGCCGTAGATAGTGTCATGTGAGTTGTATTAGTAATCCCAATATCGGTAGTATCCCTATCATCAATTGGGTTAACATTATCCTTAGCATCCCCGCTGCCAGATACATCAATTGCTACAGCAACTTGTGAAGCACGACCCTGAATGGCTATGTCAATTAATTCCCTTAAGTTTAATAAGTGTGCCATCCCAGAATCCTCTAACTCCAGTAAAGGCTCACTGGACATGAAACTGCAAATGTACTCAAAACGACCCTCCTCATCAGTCAACTTGACGTGAGACTCGTCAATTCCTGGCACTGGACCCACTGACTTGGCAATCTGGAACAGTTCATCTGCAGAGAGAGTGAGAAGGGTCTTTTTGATGGCCGACACCAACATTTTCCTCTCACCATCCGTCATACTGCGTCCCAATTCCTCGCACTTGGTCACGAGAGCCCAGGATCACAATTCACGCTCTGTTCTTGATGGGTGTTGATTTCAGCACAGCACAGTCATTAGTCTTCATTCATTACAGGTAACCTCTTCATCCATAGACGGCATCGATGGTATCTGGAAATCTTTTTTCCGCTGGCTGCAGCTCACTGGTTACATAAGGTCACTTTTGGTCCAAGGCTGTAGTATCACTGGATCAGCTTCCGGCCACAAGGTGGGAGTGATCCCGGACGAGCCCCCAATAAACTGTTACAGGTACCTGCTGGCACCACATAAACAGCTTATATGCTCTCTCTGGAAACAGGAGAAATAAATGAGACCAGGTAAACTCTGCGTCCGTTTTTCTCGTCTCGCTCAGCAGAAAAAGGAAAACCGCAAAGCGGACAAAACTGACGTAAAGCCCAGTGGAGCACAATAAATGCTACACTACCCCCTGCTGGCGAACTCCACAATTACTCCTCGCCTCTATATAAAATGTATTAATCCAAGGATGGTGGAACCAGGTAAATTACCCCTGAACAAATATTCAAAAAGATTCTTTTTAGAAATTTCAGAAACTACCACAAATGGGCATCACACAGCACTGCGTAACCTTTAGCCACTAAAGAGCACAGATCCCTCTACAAACTGTTTGAGAGAGGGAACTAACAAAAACCATCAAGTTTGGAAGAAAAACATGTCTTCTGAGTCGGTAGGATTATTTTTTAGTGCACTTTGTCCAATAAATTGTATTAGTCCCAACAACAGTGCACAACTCTCTTTGGGTGAGTGAGAAATACTGTAGACCTAGCGTTGATAAGTTTCAGATGGTCAACTTACAGTTGTCTATTGGCGTGCACCAACTCCAGAGTGTGCTGCACTCGATTCTATGGGGTTTTGAACTCACAACCTGCTTGCTGTGAGGCAGGAGTGCTAACCACTCTGCCACGTGCACCCACGATTTAAAAAGACTGTTTAAAATTATATTATTAATTTTCATAAACGGTTGCTTTTTACTTATTTAAGGATAGTTCATGGGTTTCAGAGGTTGTATATGGTTTTACAAAGCCCCTCATGTAACTCTAATTTTTAAATTCTGGCTAAAAGCCCTACAAAGACTAATAATCATGCTTCTTATTTATTTCTCCAGTGAGCATATGTTTTAGAGCGTTCTTCAGCGTTACTCTGACAAACAGTATATTGGCCATTACTAATGATGGAGATGGCCTCCACCTAAACTAAATTTATATTTTAACTTTAAATCAGTTATATAGACCAGTAAATGCTCTTGACAGTTTTAAACAAAAGACCAAAACAGTGAAATCCAACCCTTTTAATTGCAAAAGAATACTGGTTAATACTGAATGAAGCACTGAAACAAGCCACTGTGACATTGTAAAATACCACTAAAAATGACATGAATTGTATATTTCCAAGAAAAAGTCGTTCATTCGATCAGAAAAGACATACATATGAAAACCCGGAAGGGAACATATTTACTCCATGATAACCTGTCGACAAAACAAATGGGAGGCTTCTTTGTGTGTAGACAAGATTTACAAATGTTTGTTAAAGAACACGTCTGATCATGTATTTTTATCAAAAGACTGTACTCAAGGAAAAATAAATAAATAAAAATCACGTGTTGTTGGCCAGTTACACAAGACAAACATTTCCTGCTAAAGTTAGAAGTGGTAGTTTAATAAAACAATAAAGTTATAAGTTATTGAAATGGACACAAGACGCTTTCTTTCTTTCTTTTTTTTTTAACCTATTATTAAAGTGTCTCTGCTGTTGGTCATAATCTGTTGGTTGTGCTGGTGTGACAGCGCCCCCTGTAGGAGTAAGGTGTTTATTTTAGCACCTGAGAGTTGAGTAAACAGTGAAACTGCTGATCAAGGCTCATCTGCAGACAACAGATAAACAACTGTCAGATCATCACATCATCTTCACAAATGACAAATGGTTTGAAATAGTTTAGTCTTTAAATGCATAGATTTTAAATTTACTCACTGCTACAAGTGCAACATTTACTTCAGAGAAATTAGTAATTGTGGACTCACATTGCAGCGCTGGCAAGTCGACAGTAAAGAGTCTTGTTGCTGTGTGGACTATAGCTCCCCGCTTTGTGCTTCAGTGTCGTCCAATTCAGAGCTTCTCAGGCCCCTGCAAAACCTGAGAAGTCTATTACAGTCATTTTTAAGACACATAATGCAGACTGTGTTGAATAGAAAAGAAAAATGTTAAAAGGCTTCACATAGAGGCTTAAGTAAAGTGTTCAAAGCAAGTTTAAACTATTTAGAAACAGACACCCTGTCCACCTTTAAGACTAGGCTTAAGACATGACTTTTTTGACAGGGCTCATAGTTAGGGTCTATATGAGCTGCACTAGGTCTAGATGTCTGGAGTAAGTATGGAGTCTTATCTGTTGCTCCTTCTCATACTGTAGTTATTTTTTGTAGTATTTTTAAACAAGTTCATTGCCACAACAATTTATCGTTTGTCCCTCTCTGCTCTTCTCCTTCTGGTAGTGCAGGTGTCTCCAGCGTTGGACGTCCCGCAGATGATCTCGTGAGCGCTGACAACCAGTCACTCTTTGCTCCTTATCTCTCTGTTCTGTCTCTTTGTCTGTCCTCTGTCCATTCATCCCAGCTGGTCCTGACATACAGATTTGGAACTGGGTCTGCAGAGGTTTTTTACCTGTTGAGAGTTTTTTTCTCCACCAGTGTTGTATTTGTGCTTGCCCAAGAGCTGAGGCCAGCGCTGAGTGTACCTCTGCAGTTACATACAAACATCGCAGTTAAGAGGAGCGCATGACCAAAGCAGAGAAGAATTAACTTACAGAAGCATCTTCTTATAAGCACATATACATAAATGTAATTATGAATAGTGACAGAAGCTTAACTGTTTTTAAAATGACAATTTTAATAAAAAAAAATGAAATGACACTAAGCAAGCAGAGTCAAGATTTCAGAAGATACTGCCTTTTAAGAAATGCATATATATTCCACCTATAGACAGCCTAATGTAAGTGTCCAAGTGTTTTCCACTGGCCTTGAACACACCGTCCACACAAATATCAGAACCGTGTCAAAAGGGTGTCCAAACTGATGTGACAGATTTGTGCATATCAAATGTGTCTGCATGCATCCGTTTGTTCAGTTTTATAAATGCTTTGACCCATAAATGAGAAAATAAATAAATGTTTATTAATACTCTTTGACTTCTTTTGTGTCTTTAGGTTTTGAGCTCAGAGTTGGCCAATGCTTGTGAAGAGATCAAGAAGACAGTAAATGACATCCTCCATGCAGGGAACGTGAAGGCAGGACGGGACAAGTCGTGCCTGTTTCCTCCACAAATCAGATCTGCAGCAAGATGTGGCTGCACAACCACAGCACAATGTACAAATATGGATCTGGGACATTCCATTTGTTTTCATTTCTATGTATGATTACACACGTCACTGTTTGAAAAAGGACATACTGTATTTTTAAGTATTTCATTTCTCCTAAGGGCTTGATGGAGCATTTTATTTCTTCATTTCTTCAATTTTAAATAACCTTAAAATTGCAAACAGGTGTCTTGCATTAGACCAAATGATACGGCATACAAAGTCCTAAATCCGCTCTTTTAATGATTTTAATATTCTCCTCATCAACCCCTCAACATTAAGAATTCAAACAATTCTAATTTGTGTTTTTGTAATTACATGTTTTCCTGGTCATATTGATAATCAGATGCATTTAATATTTTAAACAATAATGGATATCATGTTTAGAAAAAAACATTTTTTTGCCTTTTAAGCAAAGTTGTGGTCATGCTAATGTCAGTGATGAAGTGTGAAGTTGTATTAAATCTTAAGTTACTTTACAGTGACACTAACAAAGATTTAGATATTTTTTTCAAGATGCTCTGGTGAACCATGTTCACTTTTTATTAACTCATATTAGTCAGGACTCAGTATTTAATCACATTTGTGTGTTTTTGTATTATTTAAATCAAAAATCACTTGGTTTTGTACTGATTTTAATGGACCAATCCAATGCCAGATGGATATTTTGTAAATGTAATAGATGTTCACAGTAAATGCATTAGTCACATATATCCTTTGTATTATATTTTGTTATTTCTTATGAATTTAATAAGCATTTGAATTTGATACTGAATATTATTGCCCACTGCGACTTTTACATTTGGTTTTGTTTGAATTAAACAGCTTTCTTGTGTCTTTTGCAGTAGCTAGCGATAAAGGTCAAAATGTAGATTGTAGCATCATAAACCCTGAACTGTAACAGGCTGTGCCTCACTGAAGGTTTCTTTGAGACCTTATGAATAAAAGGCAGAACTCGACCTCAGCCATCATCATTTATTGTTATAATTTGTTCGTGTTTGCCCTGCACAAACGTTTTTGTCACATGTCAGTGCAGTATGTAGTACATTTGGACTTTGTAAAAGCTGCAGTGTTTCTAAAAAGCCACAGGGTGGCGCTTTAACACAGTCTAAGGGTTCAGACAGCAGTAGAGAAATGAGACTTGGGTCGTCACTGAGCAGCTCTGTGTAACCATGTCATGTGTGTAACATTGGAACAGAAACATGGCCTGATTAAGTCCAGCGCAGTGTGGCCTTTAACAGAGAAGCTCAGAAACTGTTTCTGAACTTACTCTTCAAGACAAATTTAAAATGATGTCTAAAGCCAAACAACATTTTATATTTTTCTTGGAGGTTTTAGGTGAAGTCTTAGATAACAGCGTATATATATAGTGGCCTACGTAGCCTAATCTATGTTGTGTATTTATTATTGTAGACATAGATAATAGTCACACACATTATGAAATTAAGCACAATTTGATGTCGTATATAAAACATACTTTGGCTCCTTCTTAGTTGAAGCCCCATTTGACTTGCAGTGACTATTATAGACTTCAGTCACACGTGTCTTTGGTGGGATTTGCACCCACCAGCCTCTAAATGTTTCTGATATGACAGAAGTACAGAGAATGAAGATCAGAATTAGTTCACTCATGGTCGGAGCCAATGGTTAACTGCTAGTGCTTGATTTATTTATGTATATTTTTGAAGCCTATTTTTAAAAAGTACGTAGGTCCACAGTGAGCACATAGTTTGCTGTAGGGCAATAATTTTGAAACAGAAAATGGAAATTCAGTTGTTAGCTAGGCTATGTTTCTTCACTTAAATTAGAAAAAAAAAAAAAAACAGTTGAATGATTATTTTGTCGCTGTGCTCAACATTGTTTTGTTTTGAGTTAAATTAAAGTCTTGAGACAATTTATCTTCATCAAATCAAAGTTTCACCAAGTTCTACTTCGTGTGTGCTCCGCCCACCTACTGGCTTCGCTAGTGGTTACCTCTCTCTGGCGCGAGCCAGACTTCTGAGAAAGATCAAAGCATTCACCGCGCCAATCATGCCAGTGTACTGGCACAGCCTCAGGGGCTATATAAACCCCCTTGCCCAACGCTCTCCCTTCTTCTCTCTCAGCACTTCTGAGATATTAAAAGAGCGAAGATTACACTTGGATTAGAAGAATGGATTGTGCCCGAGATTTGCCACCTACCGGTGTCGGGCACCGCCGCTCCTGCCGCTCCTGCTGCGCCTGGCTGCTGCCCGAGGATGGCCACGACTACTGCTTCACCTGCCTCGGATGGCATCATCAGCTGGAACGGTCTGCCTGCTCCGCCTGCCTCGGCCTTTCCAGAAAGGAGTCCGAGCGCCGCGCGGCTTTCATGGGTCCTATTTCCCCGTCTCGACCCGACCTGCCACCGCTATCCATCGCGGTGTCCCCTGCCGCTACCCCACCTCAGCTGGATTGGGCAGCGAGTAGTGAGGACGGGGAGGCTCGTGACGATGACGCTGGATCCATCGGTACTGGAGTCTCCGTCCATGATCTTCAGCCAGCTCATCGGTACCCGCTGGATGATCTGCCGCAGCTATTTGCCTCCGCTGCGGCTCGTATGGAGACCCCGCTCCCGCCTCAGCAGCTTGAGACTGCTCCGGCGGACTTCACACTGGGGCTAGCGTCACAGACTCGTTCTCGGCCACGCGTGGCGACTCTCTGCCCACTGATGACACCCATTGCCCATTATGCCCAGCGAGAATGGCAGAGCCCGCTCTCGGCGAGAGGCCCCGCCCGAGGCTATCTGGCATATTGCAACGTGGTGGGCTGGAACGAGATCACCGGCGTCCCACCTGTTGAGGACGGGGTGAGGATGTGCCTGTTACCGTCATCTACCCCTGGCCGGCGGCAAGCGGCTCTACCATCAGAGAGGGACAGATTGATGGCATCGCTAATGGATCGCTGCTACGCTAACGCCGCTCAGGTGGTGGCGTTGGCTAGCAATATGGCTTTCCTGGCGGGCTCTTTGGACAAGCTCACACATGAGCGATCGGTCCTCACGCCCGAGGAGATAGATGAGGTTCAGACCACAGCGGCTGCTCTCCTGAGGATGTCCCAAGCTTTCGCCGTGGATGGGGGCCGCACCATGAGCGCGGCTCAGCTCGGCGCCAGACACCTGTGGCTCGGCCTGTCTTCCCTGAAGGAACAGGAGCAGAGACGCATCCTCGTCTGCCGCTCTCCACCTCATCCCTGTTTGGTCCTGATATTCAGTCTCTTGTAGACCGACTAGAATCAGCCTCCAAAACGTCCCAGCAGCTTGCTCCTCATCTCCAGCCGAGACGCCAGCGTATCGACATTTGGCGCCGTCGTGCAGACCGGCACCAGGTGTCCGCGACTCCCATGAGCGAGCTAGCACGCCCACCGCTGCCGCTGCTGATCCTGTCCCGCCTCTTATAGCGCAGGGCGGGAAAAAGCCGGGAGAAGAGGAGGTTTTCAACGTAATAGGCGCTGGCTCCTCCCGCTCCTTACAAGTCGCCCTTTAATGATAATCATATCAATAAAGGCCGTAGGGGCCCGTTACTTCTCATTAAAAGAGCACGCTTCTGGGTCTTCCCTCCGGCTCTTTATGGTCCGCCCCTTCCACTACGCCACGCAGACGGATTGTGCTTGGCTTAAGTGGGTCCGCGCACCTACAGCAGTACAGGCGCCTTCCATGCTGCCAAGGGAGGGGCTTAAGAGGCGCTCCCGCGCCTCCTGTAACTCTAAGGCTGCTGGTAAACGGCCCAGTTTCCACTCTGCAACTGCCAGGGTTACCTGATGTAACTACAGTTCTACGAGTGTGTGCGTAGCCCCACGGGCTTCGCTAGTGGTTACCTCTCCCTGGCGCGAGCCAGACTTCTGAGAAAGATCAAAGCATTCACCACGCCAATCATGCCAGTGTACTGGCACAGCCTCAGGGGCTATATAAACCCCTTGCCCAACGCTCTCCCTTCTTGAACCAGCTCAAGAGGGAAGAAGTCCAGCTGGGCCTGAGTAGGTGGGCTACGCACACACTCGTAGAACTGTAGTTACATCAGGTAACTATAATTTCTACCGTGTGTGCTCCGCCCACCTACGGGCTTCGCTAGTGGTTACCTACCAAGGCGAAGGCCGTAGGGGATAAATGTACTCCCAGCTGGACCGGTTCACAACGATTGGCGCGGGAACAAACAACGTCAGGAGCAACACCGGCCCGCCTCTCCCAAGAGCAGCCAAGCGCGCCCCACTACAGGTCACGGCGTCCAAACTGCCTCTCCCAAGAGCATCTGTCGCCGTCCTATGTGAGCCTAATCAAGCTGTGCCCAGGACCGCCTCTCCCAAGAGCATCCTGGCACCCTGATCAAACTTACAACTTCAGTGTCCGTGGTCGGGGGATGGGCCGCCTCTCCCAATGGCATCCATCCTGCCCGCCGAGCCCGTGACCGCCTCTCCCAAGAGCACACGGGCTGCACAGACAAATACATCCAAAAAGGAACCGCCAAGCTGTGGTACAGGTGTTCTCAGCCGCAATAACAGTAACACCTGCAGTGTGCGCCAGCCTAGGTGACGAGGTTCTGGCCTCTATTCAACACTGAATGAGTGACAGAGCTCACAGACACGTCCATGAGATAGGACCGCACAAACGTGGACACAGAGGACCAAGATGCCGCCAAGCATATATCTTCCGCAGAGACACCTCTACACAGGGCCACTGACGTGGCAACCCCTCGGGTAGAGTGTGCCCTGATCAAGGCTGGGGGAGGGCGGCCTTGAGCCACGTAGGCCGCGCCAATACCCCCACAGATCCAGTGTGCTAGGCGTTGGGCCGACAACGGTGACCCACGCCCCTTGGCCGCGATAACTGGTCTGATGTCCGAAAACCCGCTGTGCGCTCCACATAGCAGCGCAAAGCCCTGACCGGACACAGCATGAGTAACCGCGCATCTGCTGTCGTCCCGGTTGGGGTGGGGCAGAGAGCTCTAATCCTGATCACCCTGGACCGGAAGGAAGAGGTGATAACCTTCGGCTGAAAGGCTGGGTTGGGCCAAAGGTGAATTAGGCTTCCATCCTCACTGAGCGACATGCACGAAGGATGAACCGACAAAGGCGCAGGTCCCCGCCCTCTTGGCGGAGGATAGTGCCAGCAGAAGGGCGGTCTTGAAGGAGAGCAGCCGGACTTCCGCCTGCTCCAAGGGCTCAAATGGGGGTCCAGACAGACCATCCAAAACAGTCTGAAGGTCCCAGGGAGGCACCACCTGTCTAGAGGGGCCTCACTCTGCGTGCACCCAAGAAAACGCAACCAAAGGGTGACTACGAGCCGAGAAGCGCCCAAAGCCCTCATGGCCCGTCGTGATGGCTGCCGCAAACACCGCCAGAGTAGATGCGGCACGACCACTGTCCAGAAGTCCCTGTAGAAATTCCAGGACTACATTAACTGGACAGCTACAGGGGTCCAACGTCCTGTCACCACACCAAGCGCAAAGAGACGCCAACGGGTGCCGTATGCCCTGGCCGTGGAAGGTGCCCTAGCACTCTGGATGGTGGACACCACTGCTGGGAAGTCCTATATTCATAAGCTTCCCTTTCAACCTCCAGACTAGGAGCCTGCGGGTCAGGAATGGTCGGGACTGAAGGGAACCCCCGGCCTGCAGCAGTGTGTCGGGTTGGTCGGGGAGAGGCCACGGGTCCGTCACCGCCATCTGCACCAGGTCCGGGTACCATCTGGCACCCGGACTGTCCGGAGCCACCACCAGGATGTCAAGGCCCCTGCAACCTCACCCTGTGAAGTAAGAGGCGTAGTGGTGGGAAGGCATAGAGAAGGCCTATGGGCCATGACTCTTGAGCCAGCGCGTCCACCCCTAGCGGTGGGTCGTCTGACGATCTGAGCGAGAACCAGAGTGGGCACTGAGCGTTCTCTGCACTGGCGAACAGGTCGGCCACAGGCTGACCGAACCGGCGCCAAGTCTGTCGTGGCGACCTTGGGCGCCAAGCTCCATTCGTCGTCGTAGAGGGCCACCCGGGACATCCTGTCTGCCCCTGCGTTGAGTGTCCCGGGCACATGCCGTGCCCTTAGGGAGGCCAGGTGTGTGTCTGCCCACATTAGGATCTCTGCTGCCCTCCGATGAAGGAGGGGTGACCTGGTTCCTCCCTGTCTGTTCAGGTAGGCCACAACTGTTGTGTTGTCCGACCTGATCATCACGTGATCTCCCTTCAAGCTGGGGGCAAAGTGCAGAAGCACCCTCTGCACCGCTACCATCTCCAGTACATTTATGTGGGATAGCGTTGGCTCCCAGGCCCGCCCACTGCGAGCCGGCCTAAGGTCCCGCCCCATCCGGTGAGTGATGCGTCCGTGAACACCTCCACATAGTGTGGGACGCATCCCATGCGCACTCCCAGTTGGAGACGGTCCGGGTGAGCCAGAATTCCAGATCCTGTCGAGCCCCAAGGACAGTGAGACCCGGGTCTGTCTGTCCTTCGTGGGATGTAACCGGAGCCGAGCAAACCAGCGTTGGAGCCTTCTCATATGAAGGAGCCCCAAGCGTACCACGGGTGAGCTGCCGCCATCATGCCCAGTAGGCACCGTACCAGACAAGACGGTGCAGATGGAGCTACCAGCCTCTGAGCCAGACTCCTGAGCGCCACCTGTCTCTCCACGGAGAGCCGTGCGCGCATGGTCTGTGCATCCAACTCCAGTCCCAGGTACGTCACCTGTTGTGCTGGCAACAACGAGCTCTTGGCCTGGTTCACCACGAACCCCAGCTTTGAGATGTGGCGCAGTACTCTGTCCGTATGCTGCACGGCTTCCTGGCGAGAGGAGCAAGGATGAGCCAATCGTCGATGTAAGTCAGGATCCTGAAACCCTGACGAAGCGGCTCAGTGCTGCCTCCACGCATTTGGAAAAGGTGCGTGGGGCGAGGAGTAACGAGCGGAGGCGGTTGAACTGAAAACACCGTTCCCGATGGCGAACCTGAGAAATTTCCTGTGCCCGGTAGGATGGAGACGTGAAAATAAGCATCCATCAGGTCGATTGAGGTCATCCAATCCCCGGGGACACTCTCCAGGAGGTGCCTGGTAGTTAACATGCGGAACCTCCTGGTGGTCACATACTGCTCAGGATGCGCAGGTCCAGGATTGGTCTCACTCCCCGTTTTCTTTGGGACCAAGAAATAGGGGAGTAAAACCTCTCTCCGCCTCCCCTCGGTCCAGTTCGAAACTGCACCGCAATGCAGGAGTGAAGAGACCTCCTCTTGGAGGGCCCTTGTCGCTGCCTGGGTTGTGAGCTGTGTGCAAAGGACACCGCGGAAGGGAGGGGGTCGACGGGCAAACTGCAGGGCATAGCCCTCCTCAGCGCCCTGTCCAGCCAGGGCGATAGAGGGCCGAGAAGGCGGGTCCACGCCTCAAGAAGTGCGATAGAGGCGCACCATGTCCTGAACAGGAGGATGTATCGCCCACCCACCATCACAAACCCAACTGGAGGTTCGGGATGCGGGGGCCCACCCAGAAAGGGCTGCCCTACCCTCTTGGGAGGGGCACTGCTGGGGTTCTGTGGGTGACTGGGGTGGGTTGCTGTCTGAGCTAGAACCCCCTAGGTCCGGGGGACCTGGGGGCAGGCCCCAGAATGAGTCGCCCCACTTTTACAGGTGGTGCACCCCTAGTAGCTGACTGTGTGGCCGGGGGTAGCGAGCCCTGGTCAGCATCCCCGCCCTTGCAGCTCAACACTGGGCGCTGCCTGAATAATTGCGGGGGCAAGCCCACGGCCCCAATATCTGCACACCGCCCCTGGCAGTTGCAGAGTGGAATCTGGGCCGCTTTACCAGCAGCCTTAGAGTTACAGGAGAGCGCGGGGGAGCGCCTCTTAAGCCCCCTCCTTGGCAGCATGGAAGGCGCCTGTACTGCTGTAGGTGCGCCGGACCCACTTAAGCCAAGCACAATCCGTCTGCGTGGCGTAGTGGAAGGCGGACCATAAAGAGCCGGAGGTAAGACCCAGAAGCGTGCTCTTTAAATGAGAAGTAACGGGCCCTACGGCCTTTATTGATATGATTATCATTAAAGGACGACTTGTAGGAGCGGAGGAGCCAGCGCCCTATTACGTTGAAAACCTCCTCTTCTCCCAGCGTTTTCCGCCCTGCGCTATAAGAGGCAGGGACAGGATCAGCAGCGCAACGGTGGGGCGTGCCCTAGCTCGCTCACGGGAGTCGCGACACCTGGTGCCGGTCTGCACGACGGCGCAAAATGTCGCGCTGGCGCTCGGCTGGAGATGAGGAGCAAGCTGCTGGGACGCTTTGGAGGCTGATTCTAGTCGGTCTACAAGAGACTGAATATCAGGACCAAACAGGGATGAGGTGGAGAGCGGCAGACCGAGGATGCGTCTCTGCTCCTGTTCCTTCAGGGAAGACAGGCCGAGCCACAGGTGTCTGGCGCCGAGCTGAGCCGCGCCATGGTGCGGTCCCCATCCACGGCGAATGCTTGGGACATCCTCAGGAGAGCAGCCGCTGTGGTCTGAACCTCATCTATCTCCTCGGGCGTGAGGACCGATCGCTCATGTGTGAGCTTGTCCAAGGAGCCCGCCAGGAAAGCCATATTGCTAGCCAACGCCACCACCTGAGCGGCGTTAGCGTAGCAGCGATCCATCAGCGATGCCATCAATCTGTCCCTCTCTGATGGTAGAGCCGACACCGCTCGGCCAGGGGTAGATGACGGTAGCAGGCACATCCTCACCCCGTCCTCAACAGGTGGGACGCCGGTGATGTCGTTCCAGCCCACCACGTTGCAATATGCCAGATAGCCTCGGGCGGGGCCTCTTGCTGAGAGCGGGCTCTGCCATTCTCGCTGGGCATAATGGGCGATGGGTGTCATAAGAGGGCAGAGAGTCGCCACGCGTGGCCGAACGAGCCTGTGACGCTAGCCCCAGTGTGAAGTCCGCCGGAGCAGTCTCAAGCTGCTGGGGCGGGAGTGGGGTCTCCATACGAACCGCAGCGGAGGCAAATAGCTGCGGCAGATCATCCAGCGGGTACCGATGAGCTGGCTGGAGATCAGGGACGGAGACTCCGTCATCGCCACGGGCCTCCCTGTCCTCACTACTCGCTGCCCAATCCAGCTGAGGTGGGGTAGCGGCAGGGGACACCGCGATGGATAGCGGTGGCAGGTCGGGTCGAGGACGGGAAATAGGACCCATGAAAGCCGTGCGGCGCCGGACTCTCTCTGGGAAGGCCGAGGCAGGCGGAGCAGGCCGACCGCTCCAGCTGATGACTCCATCCGAGGCAGGTGAAGCAGCAGTCGTGGCCATCCTCGGGCAGCAGCCAGGCGCAGCAGGAGCGGCAGGAGCGGCGGTGCCCGACACCGGTAGGTGGCAAATCTCGGGCACATTCCATTCTTCTAGCTACGTGTGATCTTCGCTCTTTTAAATATCTCAGAAGTGCTGAGAGAGAAGAAGGGAGAGCGTTGGGCAAGGGGGTTTATATAGCCCCTGAGGCTGTGCCAGTACACTGGCATGATCGGCGCGGTGAATGCTTTGATCTTTCTTAGAAGTCTGGCTCGTGCCAGGGAGAGGTAACCACTAGCGAAGCCCGTAGGTGGGCGGAGCACACACGAAGTAGAACTAACCTATCAGCTGCCTCCATTCTGCTATGTCGGGGTCACGGGGGCGTGGTTTGGGAGAAGAAGCCGCTGGATATTTATGGACTCCAGGAGGGCTAACTATTTTAAATCAGTAAAATTTAAGCTTTTTGCAATACACCAAAATATTGTTTTGGTTATTCTATTTTTTCCAAAGCTTTTTAGCCAGTATATCTTCGTTTTTTGTTAATTAGTTTGTTAGTTGCTGCTGTTCATGAATGGAGATCGCTTGCTGTTAGCTTAAAGCTAATGCTAGCTGTGTTTGGTTTAATTCAGCTGATTTAAATCACTTTTTTCATCGTCCAACTGCACTAAATGAACCACACTACAGTTTCTAGGTGAGTAAATTTTTGCATGTGTTAAAATACTTTAAACTATTGAGCTTTTGTTAGCTGACTCGAAGGTGGCTGCTAAAGGTCTAACTTACTGCTCCACCGTTTTAACGAAGGTTTAATACGATACACTAGACCAAACTTGGTTAATAATATAAACATACAATAATATCTAACCTTCATTTTTGGAAATAATAAGGCATAATGCTCTTATAGTTTTTTTTAATATAAGATAAGGATAAATGTCTCTGACTAAATTATTACTGTGTAGTTTGCAAACCTAGTAAAGGCCATAATATAATCATAATAAAAGCAAAAATTAGAAGTGGGCTTAATGTACTCTTTTACAAAGATCTGGGTTGTGCCATTTTGGTAAATACCTTTGACACATGCCTTTTTTATGAAAATAGATATTGTTCTCTCTCCACAGATTTCCTAAAGGTGATGCTGTCAGACTGAGGCTGATCAGAAGAAAGGCTCTTGGTTGTGTTGTGAGCACTTTGAAGAGGATATTCAGACAAAGGTGGGTGTTACATTACATTAAACATTACACCTGCAATGCCCACCAACCTCTGAGACTCTAGAAAACACGTTCCTTACTCTGCAGTCATACATTCCTTTAAACATTACTGTAGTTAAAGTGCATGTGTTAGTTTTATATTTGTACATTTGTCATCTGTAAATCATGACGACAGTAGACAGGTAAATGTTTATGGCAGGTTTTCGACATGACAGACATTACCTCTAACCCAGTACAGTTCACATTTACTTAAGTATTATATTTAGGCAAATGTAAGTTCAAATCAAAGTCCACTATTTTCTAAAAACAGTCATTACACAGTAACATATAGTGAGCTGGTGAATAAAACACCAAGATAAGTGTTGTAATTTGTTCTGTGATTAACAGTAAATCTCATGAACAGAGGTGACTGGTCCCAACAGGAAAACTTGTTTTAAACATAAGTTTTTACTTTGTTCTCTGTCTTTGCAGAGCCCCTCAACAGTTACCTGTCTGCTGCTGCTTCTGTCGGCCCTCCCCAGTCCAGTCCTGTCCAGTCCAGTCCTGTCTAGTCCAGTCTAGTCCAGTCCAGTCCTGTCTAGTTATCGGTCTGCTGCTCTGTCGGTCCTCTCTGCTCCTGCACAGCTGACATAGCCCAGCCTTGTCTTCCTCAGCTTCATCTGACTTCACATCCTGGTCCATCTACAACTTCAGCTTCTTTTAAATAAACTTAAACTCAATTAAATCTCTATTCATTTATGTGTTTCTAGGTTTGAAAGCATATATAAACTGTATTTTAAGCTCCTAAATCTGACATAATTACACTTTTTATTTAAGTGCACAGAGTTAATAACTTGTAAAAAGTGTTTTTATTCATTTTTAAAGAAACTTTTAAATAACATGAAAGTAGATGAAAGCAAACAGACAAAACTTTAAATAGTTTATTTATCACTAAAGTGTTATTTTAGCATGCCATAAGCAATAGAAGTTATTGTGAAAAAGAATCAGAAATCATAAAATACATTTTTTGTCTCTTTAAATTGGAATGATAAAGTAGTGCTGCAAAGATGGAAGAGTTTCTTGAACTTTCAGGTTTCTCCTGAGGTCTTTGACCTGCATTTGCACGGGTAAGAAAACTAAAAAACAAAAATCAAAACTGGTTTAACACATATTTACTCCATCTCAAAAATACGGCACTTGCTTCTTTGACTACAGTTTCTAAATAACCAGTTTCTTCAAAAAGGTATGCATTTATGTATCTATTAAAATAAGTTGGAAAAAACTTAACACAGATGCTAAGATAGATTTACAGAAAATATCATTCTAAATGATCAACTTTATATATCTTTACAACATACAGTTTATAATTACGAGGATATCTATTAATAATATAGCAGTTTAGTAATACTGCTAGCTGTAGATGGCTCTGCCACTGTGACCCAAAGCTCATGACCAAGTTTAAACTTCATGGACCAGTTTTCCAGTAGCTCGTTTAGAAAAAAAAAAAAAAAAACTACTAATCAAAATGTACTATAACTAGGCAATTTCAAAAGTGAAATAAATATCTTAAAAGTCAGTACAGTAGATTGAAAAGTCTACAGTTTCCTATTTTAATGACAAAATATTCATGTGAAACAGAGCACTCCTGTGATTGGTCAGATCTGTTCACTTTTTCTCTTAAAGGGACAGTTTACCAACGTGACCCCGACGTGATTTGAACACGCAACCTTCTGATCTGGAGTCAGACACGCTACCGTTGCGCCACAAGGTCATTTACAGTGTCCATATCTGCCAAATTTCTGCTTGACAAAACAATATATACATTATGGAATAGGACACACCTTAAAGTCATAAAGATAATAAAAAATCATATCAGTTTATGGAAACAAAAACAAAACAATAGAAAGCACATGTCTACTGTGTTTATCAGACTGGTGTGATGTGAAGTCATGAATTAATAGATTATAGTATAAATAATATAGATTATATAATATAATTTGAACAGCTTTATGTTGCCTAGAATTTATAAAAGTGTTTTGAAACAAAAGAGTTGCACCCTAGAACAACAACCAGCTGTGTAGAAACTGATTGGTTGGCGTTGGCCTGAAGTACGTAACCTACTCAGACTACAGGCTTTTGCAGGATCGCTTTTGGACAGAAATGGCCAGAGCTCACTGTTGTGGAGACAGCCTCTGGACTCCTGAACTTAGAGGAGTCCACTGCACACGAGGCTTGTCCTCCTCACATCGACGTGGACATCTCTGGAGAGCAGAGGCGATTTCTTGAAGACTACAAGGGAAGCTCGGCTTCCCTTATTATGTCACAAAATTAATGGTCAAATATGTACTATTGTATTAACATTTTATTGACTAAAAATGCATTAGAAAACGTTCATCTCAAAGACGAGTTCGTTCAGAATCAGTTACATATAGCAGGTCGGCTGACTCGATTTCCTTCTCATACATTCCTGCAGCGTCACAGTGCATTTCCCTATTGAAGCCCAGCGTCCATTGACTTCAATGGAGCTGCTTTGAACGTTTTTTCAGCGCTCAAACTAGACGGTCATTGGATAAACGCGCTGCGATTATGTCCCGCCCACGGACGCTCAGCGTCTCTGGGGGTGAATGGGGAGTGGGCTGGCCCAGACTCCGAGCTTCTGCGTGATGATTGGAGGGTCCTGTCGAAAGACTGCATCTCCTTTTGACTGACAGCGATTCTGTACTATAAGGAATCACTGAAGCTATTCGCGCTCAGTCCCATCGCGGATTTCTCAAGTTCAGTTGAAATAAAAACTGCTGCAACCTATTTCTTTGATATTTGCTTGGCGAAATTGCTTGATTTTCATCATACATTTCACACAATTATACACCACATTCCTTGTTTCAGTTTTACAGTTTAATATATATTTTTTTAGATCGTTCATTCATTCCTTCCTTCATTCATTCAATCATTCATATAACGTTAGTAGGCTAGGCTAGCGTCAGGGTGAAACTGCGCATGATGGCAGACGGTGCTAATATTGTCGACCTGATTTTGGCGAAGCCATTTGAAAGTGTTCCTTACGAGGAAAAACTTAGAATTAAACAGCAGGGCAGATCAACACCTAAGATTGATTTAGTGCAAAAGATAGGTAAAAAAATAACAGGTCTTTTCAGCTCTCCTGGTATGACAAAGTTAGCTGGCTGACTGGAAGTGCTGTGACAAATAAAATGTACTGCTGGCCATGCCTCTTGATAAAACCATCTCACGGATGTGTTGTTTGGTCAAAGGTGGGGTTTGGAGATCTGTCTAACTTTGACAGGGCATATAAAAGACATGAAAAGAGCAATGAACATGTGAGTGCATGTGCAAGATTAAGTGACATGGGCAGGATCAGGGTTGAGCGTGCAATAAATGAAGGTGCTCGCATTCAAGTGGCTAAACATAATGAAATAGTCAAACAAAACAGGGCCTTCCTAAACCGCATTATTGATGTGACATCCTTGCTTGGCCGGCAGGAGCTGTCATTTAGGGGACATGATGAGAGTAGTGAATCATCCAACAAGGGGAATTACAGGGAGTTCACAGAAACATTAGCTAAATATGACTCTGTCCTGTCCACACAATTCGAGTCCTCAACTGTGTTTTCTGGTATGTCCCATACTATTCAAAATGATTTGATCTCTGCTCTTGCAGCCACCGTTTCTGATCAGATCAGAGATGAAATTCAGGGTGCTCCCTTTTTTGGATGGCAGGTGGATGAAACAACTGATATATCCTGCCGTGCCCAACTCTCGCTATGTGGATAGTGCAGGTAAAATTCAGGAGCGCTTTATTGTATTTTTTGATGTTTCGGGGGGGCGAGATGCCCAGTCTGTTTTTGAAATATTAAATGAGAACATGCAGGGCTACAATTTTAAGGACAAGCTTGTGGCACAGACCTATGATGGGGCTGCTGTCATGGCTTCAGATCTCAATGGTCTGCAGGCCAAAGTGAAAGCAATAGCCCCCAGTGCAATGTTTGTGCATTGCTATGCACACCGACTGAATCTGGTGCTGTCACAGGGGGCTAAATGCTTGCCTGAGTGCAGAATTTTTTTTCAAGATTCAATTCAAGATTCAAAGTGTTTATTGTCATGTGTACAGATAGAAAGCATGTTTCCCTGTACAATGAAATTCTTACTTTGCCGTCCACAGTAAAAAGTCACACAAGTAAGTCACACAAGTAAGTTAAAAATAAAAATAAGATAAGTATAAGTAATAAAAGAGCAGCAAATATATAAAAATAAAAAAATAAAAAATAAAAAATAATATAAAAAATATAAAAAATATAACAGGGCAAAAGAGTAAAGTAGTAAAGTGATAAAGTGATAAAGTGAGGTAGTGCAGTAAGTAAACAATTGTTCATGTAATGTTGTGATTGTGATTGTAGACTCCTATCTGCTGTTTAGGAGTCTTATGGCAGAGGGAAAGAATGAGTTCTTCATTCTGAAGTCCTGCATTTCACACTTCTGTACCTCCGTCCTGAGGGTAGAAGTGTGAACAGACCATGTTGGGGGTGGAGGGTCTTTGAGGATGGAAGCAGCTCTTCTGTGGACTCTGCGGTGGTAGATGCTCTGCAGAGAGGGCAGTGGAGTCCTGGTGATCTTCTGCGCAGTCTTCACCACTCTCTGCAGGCGTTTGCGGTCCATGGCAGAAGTGCTGCCGTACCACACAGTGATGCAGCTGGTCAGGACACTCTCAATGGTGCAGCTGTAGAAGTTGCTGAGGATCTTGGGCGACATGCCAAACTTCCTCAGCCTCCTCAGAAAATACAGCCGCTGTTGAGCCTTCTTGACCAGCTGCGTGATGTGAGGTGTCCAAGTGAGGTCCTCATTGATGTGGACACCCAAGTATTTGAAGTTGCTCACCCTCTCCACTTCAAGCTCCCGGATGAACAGTGGCTGAGGCGTTCTCCTCTCCCTCCTCATGTCCACTATCATCTCCTTTGTCTTGTCCGTGTTGAGGGTGAGGTTGTTGTCTTCACACCATGACACCAGACTGGCCACCTCCCTCCTGTAAGCTGCCTCGTCACTATCACTGCGGTGTCGTCGGCAAACTTCAGGATGATGTTGTCCTTGTGAGAGGCAACACAGTCGTAGGTGTACAGGGTGTAAAGGATGGGGCTGAGTACACAGCCCTGTGGAGTGCCAATGTTTGTGATCACTTTGCATCACTCTCTGGATTTGCCACATTTTTTTCAAAATCCACAAAGAGGACATCTTTTCTGGAGTCTGCAGGCTGTTCAAGGTTGCCCAGAAACGCTCCTACTCGATGGAATTTCACATCACGGATAGTGAGCACTGTGGCAAACAATTATGATGGCCTCCTGCAGACATTTGAGAACATCATTGCAGATACAACAATGGATGATGATACACTGGATTGTGCCAAAGGCTTTGTGAGGAAACTGGAGGATTTTGAGTTTGTGTTCATGTTGTACACATATGAACAAATCTTCTCTGAGACTGATGTGGTCTTTGATATTGTCCAGCAGAGGGCGATGGATGTTCTTTACTGCAAGAACAGAATTGAATCTCTTCTTGCATTTGTCAAAGAGAAGAGGTCAGAGGGGGCTTTCCAAGCCATTTTCGACAAAACTCAAAGGAACATGGTATCCGTGTGTCCTTCGTCAACCGTTTCGTTCGGGCGGAGATTGGTTCAGAGGATGTGTTCTTACTCGGGGGGGACCTTGCAGACACCCAATTTGGAATTGAGAACCATCATTTCATGCTTGTGTCATTTGTGGTGTCTGTATTTCACAAAGTAAGGATGCACCACATCGAAAAATTAACTACCCTGGAGTTACAGAGTGCAAGCATACGCAAGAAGCTGTGCAAAACAGTTCTTTTTAAAGGATTTTAGCTCCCCAGTTGCAAGCCTGACAGGGTAGTGTAAGATGCTGGAATGACCTGGAAGTATAACGTTTACTTTAGGCCTTTAAAAAAAAAAAAAAAAAAATGTGTGTGTGTGTGTGTGTGTGTGTGTGTGTGTGTGTGTGTGTGTGTGTGTGTGTGTGAGAGAAATAAATTCAAATGAACAATCAAACTTGTTTCTTTATTAAAATATAAAATTCATTCATTTATACATTTATCAATATGCCATAGTCTACCATATGTCTTAGTTAAACCTCGTAATACAAAGTATTTCTACATGAAAGCAGAATTTTTCAATGTGTGACAGTGTCATGTATTATAACTAAGTCTCTGCCGTTTGTAACAAACCAAACCGTGTGAAAATCCGGTAAAAACTCGGGGAGTTATGATCATTGTAGTTGAGGATACACCTTCCTCAGTAGAAATAAATGCGGGGGGCGGCGCATTGGGGACCCACCAAAGATGGCGCCGCGCTGATACGTCCGCTCCAATAGGCAGCGTCAGTCTATGAGGCGTCTACGTATATTATGTCTATGGTTACAAAAATCATACCAGTTTATGGAAACAAAAACAAAACAATAGAAAGCACATGTCCAGTGTGTTTATCACTCTGATGTGATGTGAAGTCATGAATTAATAGATTATAGTATACATAATATAGATTATATAATATCATTTGAACAAAGGAGGTTGCCTCAGCTTTATGTCTAGTATTTATAAAAGTGTTTTGAAACCTAAAACAAAAGAGTTGCACCCTAGAACAACAACCACAACACCTGAATGGAGCAGTGTCACTAACGACTCTACACCTGATTGGAGCAGTGTCTCTGTTCTTTTCTCAGTTGTCCTTGCTGGCTGTTGTATTTTTTCAGTATTTTTTGAGTGTTTTAGTGGCACCGATTTATTAGAAATAGACACAAAGACATTTGGGGTAATGAGGGTGCAATAGAGGGTCATTTCAACAACAAGAGGAAGACATTGCTGCCTTCTGCTGTTCAGTTCTGGGTACTCTAACTAAATCAGTGCGACCCTCAGTGAACAAAATTGGGAAGAGCAATTTATTTTATTAAAAAATTGCTGTTAATGTCTTTAGTGTAGTTTTCACACTTTGCAAATTCATCACACTGTACTCTCTGGTTGGCCGGTATTTGGCCTGCGGGCCGTATGTTTGACACTCCTGGACAAAAGCAAACGACAATGCTTCATGAACCACACACACTACATTAGTTCTTGGTTAGCCTAGCCTTGTTTTTGTTTGGCCTGGTGGGACCGGTTGTCTGATTTGTCGTTCTTTCTTTTGTTCAGGTTAGTAATGGGGGGTTGTTGTGATGTGTAGGGTGGTAGAGGAGTTGGCACCGGCTTCTATACTTTTTTAAATATGCTTGACTCTTTTGGGCTGTAACAATACTATAATCTATTAATTCATGACTTCACATCAGTGATAAACACACTGGACATGTGCTTTCTATTGTTTTGTTTTTGTTTTCCTACATTTATAAACTGATATGATTTTTTTATTATTTTTTATAACTTTAAGGTTTGTCTTATTATAAAATGTATATGTTGTTTTGTCACAAGCAGAAATTTGTCAGATTCTGACAATATTCATGACCTCGTGGCGCAACGGTAGCGCGTCTGACTCCAGATCAGAAGGTTGTGTGTTCAAATCACGTCAGGGTCACGTTGGTAAACTGTCCCTTTAAGAGAATAAGTGAACAGATCTGACCAATCACAGGAGTCCTCTGTTCCAAGTGAACACATTGTCAATAAAAAAAGAAATTACAGACTTTTCAATCTACTGTACTGACTTTGAAGATATTTATTTAATTTTTGAAGTAGCCCAGTTATAGTACATATTTGATTAGTAGTTTTTTGTTTTTTTTTCTAAACGAGGTACTGGAAAACTGGTTCATGAAGTTTAAACTTGGTCATGAGCTTTGGGTCACAGTGGTAGAGCCTGACACTTTTTCTCAAAGTGGCCAGACTGAGGCCGCTGCTCACACAGGGGTGGCACAGAAACTGATATTATACTATCATTGTTTGTGTCTGAAGTCACTGTAGATCTAGTTCTGAACAAAGTGACTGACACATAGAATTACATTACACAATAAATATAGGCCTGTCTCCCAGACCTGTTCTTTAAATAGTCCTTACCTCTGCTGAACATTACAATTATTAACCCACAAATATGTACTTTAATATGCATTATATTAGAAATCTAACTAATACACATATTTTTGACAAACAGTATTTGTGATTGGTGTCGAGCTATAAGCTGAGCACAACATCAGAGTCGAGTGGTAGTAAGGGAATCAGTTAAATAAAGAATCAGTTCAAAGCCAAACCATTTGAATAACTCTAGGTCTCTGCTTTAAACTTTTTACTAAATGATTTTAAATATATGTGGGGCTGTCTAATTATATTTTAGTATATTAGCTTGTTTTATAAATCACTTTTTTAACCAACTTGATTATTGAATGGATGTCTGGACCTTAGATAAGCCTACAGCGCTGTCAAATAATGCAACCCCTCCATTTAGTCTCAGAAACGCTTCAGGTCCTTGGGGCTCTGCAGGACTGTGTGTTTTTACTAGTTTAATGACTACTAACCTTTTTTCCATTGATTGCTTATTATTAATAAATATCTTAAACTGTGTACCCTATTTACAAATGAGAGTGTCTCTAGTGAAGACGGCTTCTCTTTTTGGGGGGGCCCTGATGGACCGGCTCTCGGTGGCAGCAGTATCAAGGTCTGTTGGTGTCTAATTTGAGGAGTTCACAGTGTCTTCCAGCAACATCCAGGAAATGAACTTGTAAAGGAGGCCTTGACAGTGTTTGACCAGATTGAGGATCCGTTTGCAACAGCTTCAACAACATACAGGCAGGACAGTGTGATCAAAAAGACTTTAAATTTTGTTGAGTCTGAGGAAGTGACCCAAGTTTTTTCATTTTATCCTTCTTATAAAAAGTTTAGAACAATTACTGTCTCATTCGAAGGTCTTAGCAGTCATAGATGAGGGCACAAAAAACAGAAATGGATACCTGTATGACATTATCGATGGAGAACTTATGAGATCACACCCTTTTTTCTCTGCCCGACCTTCTGCTTTGCAAATCATTCTTTATTGTGATGAAATTAACTGTCTGAATGTGGAGTTGACAAAGTATTAGAGAGACTGCGTTAGGATTTGGTGAAATTATATCATGGTGTAAAAATTCAACAGAAACCGGCGAAAGGGAAATATATGGTGCAGTTGTCTCAATTTGTGGTGATACGTTAGCTCAGCATGAGCTTTGTGGGTTCAAAGAGGGTGTGGGCTTTGCTTAAAGCAAATGCCGACAATGTGAATGTTCAAATGAAGACATGCAGAAGTACTTTAATGAAGACAGCTTTGTGGAAAGGACACTTGAAAGACATGTCAGACAGTGTAGTGACATTGATAAGGACAGCATTGAGTTCCTCAAAAATAGTCTAAAGACTACATATGGGATCAATAGGAGAAGCAAACTGATAGAATTTCTTGGTTTTAACATGATCAAAAAACAGCCCAAGATATAATGCACATAATACCTGAGGACATTGCACCTTTAGAAATAAAATGTGTGGTTAAACACTTTGTATTACTAGGCCAACTTGACTTAGAAGATTTAAATGCTGGAATAGTTTCCCATATTCTCCTCTTGATGTCAGAGACAAACCAAGTTCAATTTCCTACAGTACTTTAGCCTCAAATGATAATAAGTTAAAGCAGTCATCAGGGCAAATAATTTTTTTTTCTAAAATACTGCCTTTTCTGATTGATGCAGCTAAAAATACAGAATGTTATGCTCTTATTCTTGAACTTATAGAGATTGTTCAGATTCTTTTATCTCTTGTTATAAGTCTTCCAACAGTTAGTAGATTAAAAATTCTTATTGAACAACATTTAAAACGTGTGAAACGCACATTTCCAGATAACAATATCACTCCAAAAATGCATTATTGAATTCATATTCCAGCTCAGATTAAAAACCTGGGACCAACGGTCCGTCACATGAGATTTGAATCAAAACATTGTTTCTTTTTTTCTTTTTTTCTTTATATCTTAAAGAAAAATAAAAGACTGTTAAATGGTTAAATCTGAACGGGAATAAATATAGATCTGGTAAAAGTGTAATTGTCAATGCAGTTAATGGTGACTTACCGGAGTTTGGACTTGTTAAAACCATATTTGTTGTAAATTCATCTTTGTATTGTTTTGTGCTCCAGCCATATGTCACAATATGTTTTGATAAGGATTATATGGCATATAAAATAGAAATTCCAAACATGGCACAAGCAAATGAATTTACATCTTCTGGTGACATTGTGGACTATACTCCATTTTACAGTTTTGTGCACAAAGATGTGACCTATGTGCCTTTGAACTATAATCTTGGAGATGTGATTGCGGCACATATAGTTTCTACTGAATGATTATACTATAGTTCTATATTGACTAAACATTGTATTTGTTGTTTCATTGTCACACAAGTTCATTTTCTGTAGTACTGTAGTTTATTTTCAGTGTATGTATGTGTCAGTACTTTGATCAAATATTTGAAATGCTCTTGACAGTTTTAAACAAAAGACCAAATCAGTGAAATCCAACCCTTTTAATTGCAAAAGGATACTGGTTAATACACTGAATGATGCACTGAAACATGCCACTGTGACATTGCAAAATAACACTAAAAAAGACATGATTTGTATTGTTCCAAGAAAAAGTCGTTCATTCGATCAGAAAAGACATACATATGAAAACCAGGAAGGGAACATATTTACTCCATGATAACCTGTCGATAAAACAAATGGGAGGCTTCTTTGTGTGTAGACAAGATTTACAAATGTTTGTTAAAGAACACGTCTGATCATGTATTTTTATCAAAAGACTGTACTCAAGGAAAAATAAATAAATAAACATTAGATTAGATTAGATTTTTTAGATTCAACTTTATTGTCATTACACAAGTACAGGTACAAGGCAACGAAATGCAGTTTAGGTCTAACCAGAAGTGCAATAGCAGCAAGTGCAGGATATATACAATGGTTGCATAAGTGCAGGATATGGAGATGTACAGGATTTACAGGTAATATGTACAATGAATATAAATATACAGATGGTTATTACTATAACAGGTGAGTGTGTGCCATAAATATAATTACAGGTGTCTCTTTCTATAAACAGCATTTACAGGTGAATATGTACTATAAATGTAAATGTAATATACAGATGTGCAGGTAGATGTATACAATTGTATGTTAGCTTAAGGTAAGTAGTAGATTTAAGGTAGTGCAATGAGCATGGACAGTGCAAATAAGTGTGATGTGAAATGTAAACAGTTGGCACTGTATAAACAGTTGGTATCTAAGGTGCAGTAGTGCAAGGGTAGTGGGATGGTGGGGGATGAGAGGAGAGTCTGTGAGTGGGATGGTGGGGGGGTAAGAGGAGGAGTCTATGAGGGGAGTGGGATGGTGGGGGGGGGGGGGTGAGAGAGGAGTCTGTGAGAGGAGTAGGGTCAGCAAGGGTTAGAGTTCAGTAAAGAGACAGCTCTGGGGAAGAAACTGTTCTTTAGTCTGCTGGTTCTAGTCCGGAGGCACCTGAAACGCCTGCCGGAGGGGAGGAGGGAGAACAGTCTGTGGGCTGGGTGAGAGGAGTCCTTAAGGATGCTGCGAGCTCGACGCAGACAGCGTTTCCTCTGGATGTTCTCGATGGCAGGAAGTGGAGTCCCTGTGATGCAAAAAAAATCATGTGTTGTTGGCCAGTTACACAAGACAAACATTTCCTGCTAAAGTTAGAAGTGGTACACTGTTAAAGATTTTATCGTAAATTAACAGTAAATTACTGGCAGCAGAGTTGCCAGCAAGGTACTGTTTATTTACAGTACTGCTAATGTTATAATCTTAACAGCAAGTTACTGTTTTTCTTGATTACAGTATACAACTGCTATATTCACATCGATTTACTGTTTTTTTTACAGTATTACTGTAGAATATGGTCAGTAGTTTACTGTTATTTTACAGTTATACCGTGTTTTGCAATCAGTATATTACTGTTATTTTACAGTTATACCGTGTTTCGCAGTCAGTATGTTACTGTTATTTTACAGTTATACCGTGTTTCGCAGTCAGTATGTTACTGTTATTTTACAGTTATACCGTGTTTCGCAGTCAGTACATTACTGTTATTTTACAGTTATATCGTGTTATATTTACATTTACATTTAGTCATTTAGCAGACGCTTTTATCCAAAGCGACTTACATTCAACAGTCTTACATTTTATTTATTTTTTTTAAGTTGACGCTTTCATTCACAGCGGCTTACATTAAGATTCCATTCACCAGTGTTACAGCTGGAACACCACTGGAGGCAAGGTGGGTTAAGTGTCTTGCCCAAGGACACAGCGACAGTATGAACTGTGGGGAGAGCGGGAATCGAACCACCTACCTTCCGGTTGAAGGACGACCGCTCTACCACTGAGCCACTGCCGCCCCATGCAGTCAGTATGTTACTGTTATTTTACAGTTACACCATGTTTTGCAGTCAGTACTTTACTGTTAGTTTACAGTTGTGGTATGTTCTACTGGCAGTAGACCCAATTAGAAGCTGGAATATAAAATTAAAAAAACAATAGGCCAAATTGTGTTGTATGCAAATAAAATCTGTGGCTTGGACCATACAAATCATCTAAACACTTTGTGTATGTCCCCTTAAAGAATCTATAAAATAGGAAAAATTCAATAAAGTAGAGTTAGTTTTTAGCTTAAACTCATATTTATTTATACATTCATATTGATCCAATTTAGGGTTTCTTCATACATTAAGGTTTCAGAGTTCTCCTGCACACAAATTCTAGACATTCTAAATACACATAAACAAACATTTTTTAAATTAAAATAAACTGAACAGAACAAGCATATTTATGTAAACGTAATAAGGGTTCAACACATAAAGAGACATCAAAGGAAAAATAGAATATTACTAAAATTATATTACTCAATATGATACGGTCTCATTTTTGATGCTTGATTATGCCATCAACCCCAGCCCTAAAACACTTGCAACAGTACTCTATTCAAAACTGATCCACTTAGATACAGCACTATAACAATAGCAATTCAAATGAACAATGTCTACAATTGCCAACAATTGAAAATTGTAAAATAAACTTTCAAACAGTTTTATCTGTGTTGAGCTATCACTGACCTATAAAGTTCCATTCAAAATCGATAAGGTTCTTTAGGAGAGTAGAAACATGGGGGTTGATTGTCAAAGCCTTCTTCTGCACAACTTTTCCTGTCCTCTTGGAAATAACCTTACCTATAGTGGCCTTTGTTCCACGTTCCGGGTTGATGCCAACAAAGCGTCTGAAAAACACAATTGCTTAAATTTCAGTGTTGTTATATAGTCCGGTAATATGAAGACAAAAAATATAATTTGCTGACAGAGAATACAGATGTTCTAACAAACAATGAAATTCATTTGAACACCCTGGAGTGCTCTAATATAAAAATACAATGGTTACACCTTGCCTAAAACTTTGAGTAAACAAAAGAAAGGTGTGCAGAAGCTATAGCTCAAATTAAAACACACTGGATTGACGTAAATTATCACAGCAAAGTGTGTCCCTTAAAATGCCTTTGAGGTTGCCAACACAACATACCTTTGAATGAATTCCAGAGTACAGGCGGCCTCCTCTTGGTACTGTAAGTTAAATATGTAGTACAATGAAAAAAGAGTAGCAAGCCCTGTGCTAAATGTTGGCTGGATGCCCTCGCAGATGACACGCCTCCATGCTGATCATCCATCGTCCAGATGCAAGCTCTGTTCCACCTAAAGAATAAATTAAAATAAATGTATTAAAGCATACTACAGAACATGAATAAAGACGTGGATAAATTCAGATAATGAGATTTGAATAGATACATACAAAGCACTATGACACGAGGATTAGGGGGCAAGCTGAGGGTTCTCTCCAGATCAGCCACTGTAGCAGATGTCTAAAGGGGAGGTACAAATTGGTTTGTTAGCCATGTAAGATTATCTCAGAGACGAGTAGAGCTTGCTCCACTTGATAAAGAGGAAGCCGGGAGGAGCTTAGAGTAGAGCCCCTGTCTGAGCTCCTCCCGGGTTCCTCTTTATGAAGTGGAGCTGGGCTCTAGTCTGCTCTAACTGAGAGGATGAGTAGAGCTCCTCTCGTCCTCTTGATGAAGACAAGCAGAGCTCTACTACGGTTCCTCTCCTGTGACCAGGCCCCAGAAAAGCAGAAGATGAGAAAATAAATAAAACAAGGAAAAACACTTACCTCAACAACAAGGATGAGACCATCCCTGGATTCTTTGAAGTGGGCCATTATCAACTGGACAACATATAGGGCCAAATCAGCTTCCTCATTTTCGAAAAGGGCAGTCTGCACGTCTTTGTTGGTAGGTTTTCTTCGGAAATATTCAATTATGGTTCTCCCACATTTAGTCATGGAAAGCTCCAAGAGGTGTAGTATTTTAAGGTCAGTAAGTAACTCAAAATGAGCGTAGAAAAATCGCTGACTAAAAAGAAAAGGCCATTTGGATCTTACATCCTCAATAGCAGGAGTTGGAGAGTCATTTATGTGGCGACGGAGCAAACAGAATGTAGTCTCCATGAGAATGTAAACTTCAGCTCTTAGAGCTCCACTTGTACCCTCTTGTCTATAGATATCCTCCAGTCTTTGTCGCTTTTCCTCCAGACTTTCAACAGTTTCTCCCTGTGGGAGTTCTGGATTAAATTGGGTACATCCATACTGATCTGTAGACCCCCTCTTTTGACCCCCACCATTGGATGTAGAGCATCTTGGGGTTCGGTGGTGTGAACAGGTGCTGTCTCGGTTCAAATTTTCAATCCGTGTTTTCACCTGAACAAGAAGTGAATTGTATCCACCACCCATTTGTGTACCATCAGTGAAAACATCTGCAAAAGACTGGGGGTATTTTCTCACAATATTTTGGCAGACTGTGAGACATTGGGAACGTGTAGGGTTTGCCGCATGTTTCCTCATTTCATCCACGACTATTCTAACAAACTGTCGCCGATCTGCAGGGTTTGGCCTTTTCCATTGATGATTGCAGAACGAATTTGTTGAGGCATTTGGCTCAGTGGCATTTCAAAATTTTCCAGCCACGATTGAGAAGTCAGGTGTGAAAAGACACTATTTTGACCCAAGTCTGATGTGTCTGAGGGCAATGGGCTAGTTGGTGGTGAGATATTTTCAATTGGTGTCAGAGCTAATGTAACCATCTCTGTTTCTAAAACAAAAGACAAACAATATGGCATTGTTTTTTAAAAAACTGAAAACTTAAACAAACATTAATTTCATAGTACTTCTATAAACAGTGCAAAATAACAGTACAGTACACATGTAATGTAAAAGCATGTAATATAACATTTAGTAATATACCTAAGTAAATATAATAGTAATAGTAATAAATACCTAATTTAAAATCATCCAAAAGTTTACGAAGCTGGATAACTGGCAAGAGGTCAGCCAAGTCTTCTTTTGAACGTATCTGATGTCTTCTCTGGTTTCTAAACCTAAACTTTGTAGTCTTGCTATGATTTGTGACACTATTTCTTCAGAAACACTGGGCAACGCTTTGAGAATAATAGCCCTGACTTCTTCTAAAGAAGACATTGTCTACAAGGACAGAAAAGAATGGTGGAGAGTTAGTAATGCCTTGCCATCAACAGTGTATTCAGGCAAAGGATAGTAATCAATTAAGCTTTCTTGCTTAACACAACAGTATTATTTTGGGGTCTTATTAACTAAACATTCAGTCTTATTTCATTTTTATTTTTTCTCGATCTATGTTTATCAACATAATACAAAATCATTTTATGTCTCTGTAGGCTATATCTGTCAAAATTACTTACTTCTTCAGTCTGCAGAACGTCTTGCGATATGCTTCTTAAACTGGAGCCTGTTCTTCCTACAAAAATAAATACAGAATAATATTTACTTAACATTTTAACTGCCTACCTGTATTGACACAAGCCCAGTTCAAATAGGACGATTTTAATAATAGGAACAGTAACAAGGGTACTTGGCTAAAGTGGGAAAGCAGTACAAGACTCTTAAGACAATTGATAATTTAAATTCACAAGCTAAATTCACTTAACGTTAGCAAGCAATGCTCAACAGTAGCGGCAAATAAGACCCACACTCGGGATAAAGTTTTTTTTTCTTCGTCTTTTTTTTATGAAACGCTATATAAATGTTAGTTCGTCATTATTTCTTATTAAGTTAATATAACAAAATGGAAAATGAAATCTGAACGGAATTTTTTTATTATTTAATATTGTGACTAGTGGCAACCGTTAGCCTTCTGGCTACACCTAGAACGAACGTGAACTGCGGCGCGAGGAAACCCGCAGGGTGCTCTCAAGTCTTTCCGGACAGACAGAGCAGCCAGCAGCGGCCCCGGTTTGAAGGTTTCGCCACACGGACAGTTTACGTTCGCTTTGGTGTAGCCAGAAGGCTAACGGTTGCTGCAAATGACAATATTAAATGTCCTGTCGTATCAGCTTTTGAATATCAGTCTACTTGCTTAATATGAATCGAGAAACAGCAGTATTCAGATTTTGGTTTTCTCACACCAACATCAAATGTGAATGTCGAGTACATTAGCCCGACATGTTTTTTTTTACTGTAACGTTACGTTTGATCACAAGCAATTTGAGACGATCCCGCGTTCGTAGTTTGGAGGGAGGCAGTTTGAGCGCCAGTGTCACACCCAATGGTCACACCCTTAGATGTAATACCTTTTATATTAGCTATACAGTACACACTACTGCGGCTAATGGCTTGTTGCGCGAATTGGTCTCCGATTCAGGAGTTTCTCTGCTTATAGGCACAGAGAGAAACCGCTAAAAGAAGTTGCCCTCACTCTGCTCTGTAGTTGTCAGTAGCTATTAAAAACACTAACGTAAAGTCCACCACCAAAGCTGTTAGTGGAAGGGACTGTGTGTATCGCCATTCTTGAAATAATAAATTTTATAACTATTTGACCGATTTGGCTTATTAATATGAAAACCCTATGTCAATTTACCTCTTCTTAACAATTATCCACCAAGATGCTTTAAATAGGTAATAAATAACCTTACACTAACACTAAAATAGGCGGAAAGTGGACAAACTTCTAAATCTCTAAATCTTAAACTCTTATGCCATAGACTAACTTAACAAATGTTTTAAATATATGTATTTATTTTCAAATGTTTTAAATATAAAAGTAAAATTACTTGTTGAATAATGCTATTTCTACCAAATTGCACAAGCTAATTGCTAAAGCCAACTGTTCAATTACTAAGCAAACATCACCCAAAAAATAAAATGTAATTTAACTTACCGTATGATTTATCAAATGCGTTGAATTTAAACGATAATCCTTGAAAACATAAAATGATGCCAGAACTTTGCATGTGTCTTCTTTGAAGTAACGTTAGTACTGAAGAAGTAAGGCTATACAGTAGTTACTGTAATTTTCCCGCCTATGAACTGGTGATTCAAATTTTACTCCCACAATGCAACACAAAAAGAACACAATTTACAGTACTTACAGTATTTTTTGGAAAAATGTCTAAAAGCCCATGATGTTTCCCAGAATGCATTTCCATTTTCAGTATGTTACTGTTTTTATTGGAAACAGTAGCTACTGTCAGGATTTCACAGTTTTTAACAGTCATTTCTGTTTTTAAATAGGAAACAGTAGCTACTGTCAGAATTTGGCCGTTTTTTAACAGCAATTTCTTAGAGTGTAGTTAAATAAAACAATAAAGTTATAAGTTAGAGAATTGTTTTGGACAAGAGCTTTCTTTCTTTTTTTTTTTAACCTATTATTAAAGTGTCTCTGCTGTTGGTCATAAGCTGTTGGTTGTGCTGGTGTGACAGCGCCCCCTGTAGGAGGAAGGTGTTTATTTTAGCACCTGAGAGTTGAGTAAACAGTGAAACTGCTGATCAAGGCTCATCTGCAGACAACAGATAAACAACTGTCAGATCATCACATCATCTTCACAAATGACAAATGCTTTGAAATAGTTTAGTCTTTAAATGCATAGATTTTAAATTTACTCACTGCTACAAGTGCAACATTTACTTCAGAGAAATTAGTAATTGTGGACTCACATTGCAGCGCTGGCAAGTCGACAGTAAAGAGTCTTGTTGCTGTGTGGACTATAGCTCCCCGCTTTGTGCTTCAGTGTCGTCCAATTCAGAGCTTCTCAGGCCCCTGCAAAACCTGAGAAGTCTATTACAGTCATTTTTAAGACACATAATGCAGACTGTGTTGAATAGAAAAGAAAAATGTTAAAAGGCTTCACATAGAGGCTTAAGTAAAGTGTTCAAAGTAAGTTTAAACTATTTAGAAACATCCTAAACAAGTAGCCTTCATATAAATAAATACACTTTATAAAATTTTAAAAACCCACATAGATTTCCACTTCTTCTCTTCATTATCTGAGAACTATGCCGAGTCATGCAAAACATGAGATCCCTGAAATCTATTAGCCTCAGATGATTGACAGTGAAATATTATGCATAAACCTGCCCCAGAGCCACAACTATTAATATGACATATCTTCCCTTTTGTAAAAGTATTGGTCTAAAACATACTTTGGCCTTTAAAACATTTATGTTTCATTTGAAAAACAGATTCAGAGGAGTGTCCCTCTGGCCCAAAAAAGATACTATAGATTTTTCACCTCAGAGTTATGACTCTGATGGACTGATTTAAAAAAGTGATGATAGTGTGTACGTTTTAGACAATAAAATGACATTTTAACAAGAGTTTTTAAAGTTTTTTTTTTTCATTAAATTCACTTGAGGATATAGTTTTGGAATTTGTGTGTAAACATTTGTCACATTGGCTCCAAGTTTCAGAAAATGTGCTTTAGCAATTACAAAAAACTGTAATCAGTGTAATGCAATATGTCTGTGAAGGTTCTCAGTCATCCAGGACATTTTGAAGAAAAAGTTAAAGCACAAGCATCTGGACCAGGTTTTTAAGGTGAAGACGTTTTGTCTCTTCTCCAAGAGACTGTGTCACATCTGAGCCTAACAACTCTCCCATCAGGAGTTACACTGTCCTTTCAGAGCTAACAAGACCAGGACAGCCTGGTCCAATCAGAGTGAGTTTTAGGTCAAACCCCTCCCTCTAGAGATAAAAGCTCAGCTCTCTTACCATTTGCCTTCAGAATTGACAAAGTCTCTTGAAGAAGAGACAAAACGTCTTCACCTTGAAAACCTAGTCCAGTTGCCTTTGCTTTGTCCTTTTCTTCAGCAAAATGCAATGATAACCGAGACACTTCTCTTAAAAACAACAGCCAATAATAAGTTGAGACCAATACCTTAATGGAGCAGCGTATTATTCCCTCTGTTGTAGACTTTCAGCAGATCATCAAACAGATTGTCCTGTTTCTTCTGGTGCTTATAGAAAGCTCCTGCCTCCAGGTCAATGGCCTCTGCCACAGCTCCACTGAAATATTCTTTTTTTTAATATATATAGCGCTTTTCCACCTACTGTAGTAGGCACTCAAAGCACTTTACATACATTAATCTATTTACCAGTGTTACAGCTGGAACACCACTGGAGGCAAGGTGGGTTAAGTGGACAACAAGGACACAACGACAGAATGAACTGTGGGGGAGAGCGGGATGTTATGATGAAAATCCATCACTGCATCCACAGTGTTACCTCCATCCAGGGACTCGTAGCAGCCTGAAAGTGTGAACAAATGATTACAGATTTACCATGCTAATCTGCTGAAAACACTTTTCTATTACTGTGCCTTTGGTTTACTGACCTGCCATAGGCCTTCTCCAGCAGAGCACTCCAAAATTCATTGTTTTGTTTTGAGTGACAGTAGATGAGCTCTCCATTAATAGTTGGCAGTCGGTCGTCCACCACCACATCCACCCACTTGCTGAAAATCGTTTTCTGGATGTTTGGGGTCCCATTCCTGCTCCTTCAAGTCTGGGATCACCTAAAAATGGACAAACGTAATCAATCAGACAGTTTTTAGTGCTACTTTTTAAATTCCCTGAGGTGAAGTCCAGTAATGACTAACAGGTGCCTTTCACTCACCTTCTTCCACAGGTGTTCCTTCAGTGCCAAGCAGGAGCAGGCAGCGACAAACCAGCAGTTTCCTACAAATCTTTGGTTCAGGTCATGTGAGCTGATGCCTTCTACAAACAGATGAGGGTCAATGCTGATCTCCTGCAACAGAAGCAAAAGACACACTTGCTGGGTTTCAACAGACTTGTTTTTGGTGCACTTGTGCTTTTTGTTACCTTGTGTTGTTAAAATTGCTTCCATTGTTTTCCTCACTTGTAAGTCGCTTTGGATAAAAGCGTCTGCTAAATGACTAAATGTAAATGTAATTAACTTATTACCCTAAATTGCAAAGCAATTCTTTAACGTGAAAAAGGATAGTGGTCCCTTTTTCAATAAAAGGTGAACCAGGAGTGATGGGACACATTACATTTACATTTACATTTATTCATTTAGCAGACGCTTTTATCCAAAGCGACTTACATTACATTACCAGTGTTACAGTCACTGGAGGTAAGGTGGGTTAAGTGTCTTGCCCAAGGACACAACGACAGTATGAACTGTGGGGCGAGCGGGAATCGATCCTACTACCTTCCGGTTGGAGGACGGCCACTCTACCACTGAGCTACTGCCGCCCTACTGAGCTACTGCCGCCCATTTAGTGAGAAATATCTTACCAAATTAACACAATTGTTCACAAAATGAATATATAGATTCATATATGGATGATGGAGCCTACTATATATATGTATATACTAAGGGTGTAACGATATTCAAACCGAACCGAAAAACCGCGATACCACAGCCACAGTTCGAACCGCGATATCGCATGTCGAACGAACGCGCCCGCCCCTGCTGCCCCGCCCAACGCGTTCACTTCATTTTGTCACAAAACTATTTTTTTCTTCCTTGACATTTGATTAAATAGTAATTAATGAGTACACTTTTAACAACTAATAAGAGCTGTAGTTTTAATAAATATTATTTTCATATTATTTACTAAATAAAGTGCATGTCACGTGATTTGGGTGATCGATAACACACGGGAGTTTACATAATGCTACGCACTTCAGGATGGCAACTCCGCGGCATATTGAGATTGAAGACCCACCGGTCACATTTACGTTTCCTGTGTGGGCACATTTTGGTTTGAACCCTGCCCCCACAGCAAACAGAACCGAACCGAACCGTGACTCCAAAACCGTGATCGGAACCGAACCGTGGCATTGGTGTATCGTTACACCCCTAGTATATACTATATATATATATATATATATATATATATACATATATATACATAGGCTAAAGCTACATATTGGAGCAAGACTAATGTGTTTTTAAAAGTGCAGTTGCACGTCCTTAAATGTTAAATGAGAGATGACAGGTAAACTATAAACCTTGATGTTTTTGGAAACCTACAGAACAATAATGCTAAATTCATGTCATGCAAACCTATTTATTAATTGTACAATTATATGCTGACCTTCCTCCTGCCACTCCTCCTCTTCCTAAAGTGACTACAAACGTGGAGCTTCCTTCAGTCCACTGCCCTGAACCTGAGCCACGCAGTAACTCTGCAGAGCTCCCAGAGTTCCTGGGCTTGACCCCCTGCCTCCAGCCCTCCTCCGCTGCTCAGAGCGTGGACCCCCACCCTGAGCCGTCCACTGCTGACAGGGATCCTGTGACGATCCACGGGTACTCTGTGGAGCAGTACCAGAGCATCTACCACTCAGTAGTGGATGACATGCTCAAGTAGGTTTTTTATGGCCAAAAGGAAAAATAGATGTATTTTTATCATTTGCCAATTAATAGAAAGACTGTATTTGTCTCACAGAAGGGAAAGACAAAATGGCTTTTCCAACAACACATGTGAACAAATCTGTTCTATCCTTTTGGTTAAAAGTTAAATTAATTGATTTTTCTATTTTTCAAAGGTACAAAAGTGGCCGTCCACGTCCGTACTCTCTCAAGCTCAAGATTGTATATAGTTCAAGACATCCATTTGATGAATTTTAACCTTTTTTTTCTTCTTTTATTAGAAATACTTAAGTTAAGGCCTTCTGCAGCTTCTACCACCAAGCTGCACCTCCAACAGTCTGCCTCAGCTTCAGCCTCCTCCTGCCTCATAAACAGACGCCTTACCATCATCCTGTCTGTTCTGCCAGCACCAAATACCACCTTCCTCCTGCCTCAGTGTCCAGTCCATCTGCAGCTTCTACCACCAAGCAGCGCCTCCAGCCTCTAACATCAGGCCCCAGCCTCTAACATCAGAATCCAGCCTCTAACATCAGGCTCCAGCCTCTAACATCAGGCCCCAGCCTCTAACATCACCTCCAGCCTCTAACATCAGGCCCCAGCCTCTAACATCAGGCCCCAGCCTCTAACATCACCTCCAGCCTCTAACATCAGGCCCCAGCCTCTAACATCACCTCCAGCCTCTAACATCAGGCCCCAGCCTCTAACATCAGGCCCCAGCCTCTAACATCACCTCCAGCCTCTAAAATCAGGCCCCAGCCTCTAACATCACCTCCAGCCTCTAACATCAGGCCCCAGCCTCTAACATCAGGCTCCAGCCTCTAACATCAGGCCCCAGCCTCTAACATCAGGCCCCAGCCTCTAACATCAGGCCCCAGCCTCTAACATCAGGCTCCAGGCTCTAACATCCCCTCCAGCCTCTAACATCAGGCCCCAGCCTCTAACATCAGGCTCCAGCCTCTAACATCAGGCCCCAGCCTCTAACATCAGGCCCCAGCCTCTAACATCAGGCTCCAGCCTCTAACATCAGGCTCCAGCACCAAATACCACCTTCCTCCTGCCTCACAGTGTCCAGTCCATCGACAGCTTCCACCACCAAGCAGCGCCTCCAGCCTCACCCTCCAGCTTCAGTGAACTGACAGATGTTTTTAAAAGTATGACCAACATTCATTTACTCTTTTCACTTATTATTTTATGTGTGCATTTGTACTAACAGACTTTTTTTTATCACTGGAAGGTGTCAAGGCCCTGGTTACAGCCTCCACTAGCGACAAATGTCAAACCACCAGCTAAAGACAGTGACTTCCAACATTGCCAAGGTACAGATGTTTACACAAAGCCTGCTTTAATCCACGATCCCTTAACAGAAAAATATGAGTTTTTGACTCTATATGTTTTTATATTTTGTAGTGTGAAGTCATCGTCAGAAACCAACCTGCCTTTGAGTCATTCCCTCTGAAGTGCAACCAGAAAAGCCTCTAAAGCCTTGACAAAAAATTGTTAAAATCTTTTTTAAATAAACCTTTTTAAATTTTCTTAAAACCAACATTATTTTCTGTTCTGTGTCTACAAAGGTATTTAAAACTGAAAGTTTCTCCTCCACACATGCTTTACTAGGTCAAAGAGTGACATAAGTAAATAGTGATCTGTGTTAGACCTGCAAGGAACTCAGGATTATTTGTATATTATAGGCACTCATTCAAAAGAACCACATCTGTAGATTTACATTAGAATATATTAGTATATCTAATACATATATAAAGCAATTTTTCTATTCATCAGATATTTAGAAATACAAACAGTGTATTGTTCATACCATAGAGAAAAAAATTGTTTACTAGTGATTTATGAAAACCATGGTAAAAAAAAAAAACTAGGTGGAAAAGTTATTTACATGACATAAGATAAAAAAGTAAAAAAAAAAAAAGCACAACTTAACCACTGCCAACAGCAGTAAATTCATGTCAAAGCAAGGCTAAAGAAAGGTTTTAAAAGGATCAGAGGAGGAGCGAAAGCAAAGATGAATGTGAGGTTATTATTAAAATGTCAATTACAATCCCAGTTAGGTCTTACAGCTTCTCTGGTGTCATAAAGGAGCTAAAGAATGACCTGAAGGTGACAAAGATCAAAAGCACATTTCAAACAACAAACAATTTCATCATAACAAACCAAAACAGACACTGGTTTTTAGGTTATTTAATGCAACACAGTTGAGTTCATCTGGTCTGTGCCACAAACAGCTTTGTCACGAGCTAAAAAAACTACAACACAGTTTTTGAAATGAAACAATAACTGATGTAATGTGATTTAATTGTGTCCTACAATGTGCTTTAGTTCTATCCACAGGACCCACAACCCATTTATAACCACATTGTTTGAAAAGGGCTCCACAAACTACAGTTGTTTTGACGTTATCTTTCAGACTGTATCAAAAATCATGAAAAGTATGACAATTAAGAGCCTTTTGGCAACATTCACAAACTTGTAAACGTTTCACTGAGACAGCTTTTTGGTCACGCTCCATCACAAATCATAATGACACCATTTTCCCTCAAACCTGTTCTTTACAGGATGTTTGCCTTTGCAAAGCTCAATTCATTTGGACTTGGACAAGACACAACAAATGTAGAGCATACAGTTATGAATATGATACATTTTTTCTTGAAACCAGACAACTTTACGAAGCGTGGGTTGACTAGAAAAGGATCAAATATTTAGAGCAAAGGCTAAAACACTAGGACAAGTCTGCAACTGAAAGAACAAGTTGGACTGTACTGTACGTTATTACAAATACCCTGTTTGGTTTTAAAGTGCTATTGTGATGGTTATTTATTGTGATTTTTACAGAATAGTTTGCTTTAAATGACATTCATAATCTCATATAAACCTAAACCATTCCAGTCGTGGTGTTTGTTTCAGGCAGATATAAAGGCACTGCTGTACTTGTGATGAAAGGCTTCTTGTTGAATTTTCAGAGAGCTGATAACAGAGCAGACACTATGTGGGCTCGATAACGGAATAGTGTTGGAAGTTAATAACTAACTCACCCTTGCATGGCCTGCCACAAACAACAGGTGGCACAAAGCCACAGTTTCAGGACAGTACTGGAACTAAAAATAGCAAAGATATATGTGTTCTTAGTGTGATTAATGTGCTCTTGATGTCAAATATAAAACATCAAGTTGCTGTTGTTGATGGTGTCCTTGTTTCCTGATTTCTCCAACAGAGGGCAGCAGAACTCCAGCAGTAATCAGCAGTGTTTAGTGTCAGATGCAGTGGACAATCAGAGACTAAAGCAGGGCTGTCAAACTCATTTTTACTTCAGGGGCCACATACAGCCCAACTTGATCTCAGGTGGGCCGGACCAGTAAAATAATAACATAATTACCTTGAATTGAGAACTCCATTTTCTACGCTTTATTTTAGTACAACAAAGTAAATACATTAATGTCAGTGTTTTCATCAATTGCAACCAAGAAAGCCTAATGCTAACAAAAACCTTCAGCTGTATGTTTTATGGTTTATGGCTCACAATATAATTTTGATGCTAATGCTACTTTGGTAGCAGTAATGTAACTTTCACTGCTGCAGCCTGCTTCACTGACCTCTCAGCTCCAGGAAAAACGAGCTGCTGTTTCCTCAGATCTGTGAACAATTCATTAGTCTTCTCTTTTCTCAGTTGTCCTTGCAGGCTGTTGTATTTTTTCAGCGATGAGTGTTTTGGTGACGCCAATGTATTTTAGTTTTAAAAACATCCCTCATCTTTGCTGTGAATTTGATAAAGTTACTTTGCGCCATCAAGTTATATTTAAAACATTTACCGTCTGTTAAAATGTTTTGGCCGTTCAGCAGTTGCCATTGTAGACCTCTGTTTGTGTAGAGAGTTTAAGTTTAGGATCAAGTTGAATTACTTCATTTTTTTTATTTATGAATTTTATATATTTAACCATTTAAAAATTAAAGTACTTAAAAATATAAAATCACTTGTTTGATTTGTACATTTGTCTTGGTTTATATCTGTTTATTTACTTTTTCAACCTGCTTCTGCTGCTGATTGTGGGAGGGAACAGGCTTCTCGGCGGGAGGTTAGAGGCTCTGTATCGATAGAACAATATCATTTCTGTATAATACAAAATAATTCTGGCTTTTGACACAAAGTTATAAAAATGTAAGTTTAGTGTTATTTGGTCTTAATCATCCTGAAGCAAATTTTATAGCCACAGTCTGTAAATCTGTCTGTGAAGGTAAGCATAGGCCAAGTGCTGTATAGCCTCAGTAATAAACCAGTATAAAACCAAACTGTAACTACACCTTTTAAAAACAATCGAAAATCATGGGCTGTTCTCGTGTGTAGTAGTCATGTGAGGATGTTTGGAGTCAATGTATGGGACACCAGGAAGTGAGGCTCCTATCTCCCAAATGGAGAGATTAGATGTTTTACCTTATTAGGCCCGAGCCGGTGATGGCCGGGAGGGCCTATTGTTTTTGCTCGGATTTTTTTTTTTTTCTCTTTCTTCTTCTCCCCATATGATCCTAAATTTGACCCAGTGAACATGCACGAAAAGTCATTTTATTGGTCCCGGACTTCAAGCTCGGCGAAAAATTTATGTATTTGAAGTCGCCGAAAAAATACGAAAAATGACTCAGTGGCGACCCTACAAAATCAAAATACATTGGGCCTATGGAAAGTGAAAGTAACTTTTTCCAACGTAGAAAAATGAAACTTGGTATATCCATAGGACACCTCAGGGCAAACAGAAAAGTCAATGACAGTCACACCCTAAACTTAACAGGAAGTCCGCCATGTGGGGTGAAACGCTGCCACTAAAATCGCACCCCTTGCGCAGAAAGATGCAAATCATTGTGTTTTAATCTAAATGGCCCCAAATTTGGTGAGTATCATCTAGACACATGTGCCAACCAAAGTTGGGACTTTGTTGTTGATATCTTATCGGGTATGGGTGTGGCAAGCCTGTAACGAGGTGGCCATTTTTGTGAAAATAAAACGTCTCTTAACTCTCAAACGGCTTCTCGGATCGAGTTGGACCCAAAAAGGCGTTTGTGCACATTCATGACCTGAACACAAAAATATGTAAATAAAAGGGTTATCTTTAGAAATGGCTCTCCAGCGCCCCTACAAACTTATAATGGGACCCAAGAATTTAGTTTGTCATAGAGACATAAAATTTGGTACACACATCTCTTATGTCATGACGAGCATAAAAGCCAATGACAACCACCCCTATCTATAAATGTGTTGCCATAGCAACGTCCCAAATATTTGGAAAAAGTCAATGGGAAGTGAATATTTTAGTTTGTCGTAAGCAAATGAAACTTGGTACACACATCCAGCATGGGCTTATGAACAAAAAGCCAATGGGGACCACACCCTATCACACACGGGAAGGCGGCCATTTTGAATTGAAAATGTGAACCGACTTAAAATACACCTCTTTTTAAAAGTACACAGAAAAAGCTGCTTCATTCCACAGACACCAAACTTGGGTAAAATGAGCTAAACACATGTATGTAAAGAGACAAGTGTTTTTCTAGACTTTTTTGCTCGAGTTATATTTTTTTTTATTATAATTCGGTATATATTTTTTTATTATAATTTTTCTGCAAAATGATCCTCAATTTAACCCAGTAAACGTAACAACTAAAAGTCATTTTTATTGGTCCCAGACTTCAAGCTCGGCAAAAATTTATGTATTTGAAGTCGCTAAAAAAATATGAAAAATGACTCAGTGGCTAATTCCTACAAAAGTCAAAATACATTGGGCCTATGGAAAGTGAAAGTAACTTTTTCCAACGTAGAAAAATGAAACTTGGTACATCCATAGGACACCTCAGGGCGAACAGAAAAATGTATTACAGCCATATCGTAAACTCAACAGGAAATCTACTATGTTGGGTGTATGCGTGACCACCTAAATTGCACCCCTTGTGTCTAAAGGCTTTTCATCTAAACAGCTCCAAATTTGGTGAGTATCATCTAGACACGTGTGCAAAAAAAAGTTATCAATTTGTTTTTTGATAGATTTGTGGCTGTGGTCGTAATGAGTCTGTGAAGAGGCAACTATTGGGAAATAAATGCCATTTCCCAATTGCCAGGATCCTTCTCAACAGAAAATGTTGGGTGGAATACATGACCACCTAAATCGTACACTTTGTGCTAAAGGGTTTTCATCTAAACAGCTCCAAATTTGCTTTAAAGCACGACATGCAATCCTCCGAATATGTGTCCCCGCGGTCTCAAGGGAGGCGAGGGCCTTTATCGCCGCTTGCGGCTTTAATTATATTTGCTCTTCTCTCGTGTCGTGCTCTAGTGTGTGGTCAATGTATATGAACCAAGGAAGCAATGTTACAAACCCCCGTCCAGGAGTGATTATAAACCTATCAATATGCCTCCCCAGTAATATGTTTATGGTTTCCTGGGAATAAGAACCCCTCTCTCCAACAAGATAAGGATGATAATGATAATGAAAACATATGTTAATTGCTATAAGGTATTTAAGGACTTGTCGTTTTGTATTAAACATAGATCTGGAATAAACTTGAACGAACCAATCTATTCTTGCCGCCTTAGACGAAGGAATTTGTCAAGGTTCGTTCGTTAACAGCCAGTTTGTTACCTTGACAAAACACTAAGACGGCACTCTTGCACTTTAGACTGTTTACACTTTAAAAGCACACAGCACTTTAAACAGTAATTTGCACATGCCAATAAGGAAAGAAATGCACATAATGTGGTTTTAAAATATATTTATTGAATTGTCTTTCTGTGGAGGATCCAGTTGACAGGGAGCCCTTTGGTTGGTTTATGCTCAGTCCTGGAAAAAAGAGAGACATTAGAACCAAAACTATTTAGGTACAATATGTTTTATGTGGGTGTGTGACTGTACACTGTTAAAGATTGCTGTAAAAATACTGCCAATTTCCAACAGTAAAATACTGTTATTTCAATAAACAGTTTAATCATGTAAATTTACAGTCTATGTTCTATGAATTAATTACTTGCTGTAAATTTACAGCATTTATGTGTAAACCAATTTGTTCCTTGAAATAAACAGTCTTGGACTGTAAATAATAGCACGTGGGGGCGGGGCATCTTCAACGCAGTAGTGATGGGATTTATGGCTCTTTGAGGGGATCCGGATCTTCGCGATCCGTTCCTTTCAAAGAGCCGTTCAAAAGAACGGCTCTTTGGCTCTTTTTAAATATTTAGTCAGTTTTAAGAAGCCAGCTTGGGGGCATCTCAGTTTATCCTGGAAATAATCACTGGGAGGAATGATGAGGTGAGATTTGTAGTCAAATAAATAAAACTCAGATATCACACACCAATATCTGAGTTTTAATTATTCTGAAATATTGATTATTACCTCATTTGTCATGTGTGGACTATATTCCATAGGGTCGCACAAATCCCTCTGCTTAGACAGTGAGATCACTATTTTGGATTTACATTTAGTACAAAGTGTGTGTGTGTGTGTGTGTGTGTGTGTGTGTGTGTGTGTGTGTGTGTGTGTGTGTAAAGCTACGTTGACTTGTGTTATTCATACAATACCTACTCACAAATAAACATCAAAAACAAAGCCGGCTGAAATTAATTTCTGTGCAAAACAGCTTTTACACTTCCACACAAGAACATTATCACACAAGAACATTTCGATAGAAAACAAAAAATATTTAAAGTAGATAAAATAGAATAAATAAAATGGAAATGTCTACATACTACATACTATTACTACTGTAAACTTTGCAAATAGGACATCAGCCCCTTCAAGTTAATGAACAATAACAAAGTGGGCTGCAATGAAGTACTCACGTGAAGGATGCGTGCACAACTAATAACTAATATCATCACGCTATAAAGGGTCGGCCTGCGCTGGGTGCGCCCCTCCCCCTATACCTGTTCTGTCTCGCGGAGGAGCTCATTTGTGTGCATCTCTGTGAGACACGCATAGGAAAAAAGAACGGCTCCCCTCCAGCCGCGACTCGACTCCCATCGTTCATTTTTATGAGCCGTTCAAAAGAATCGGTTCGTTCGCGAGCGTCACAACTCTACAACGCAGTTTATTTTCGAACAGAAAGCAGTCAAAGAACAGCAACGCTCCTCTAGGCTGTCTTACAAGAAGGACACTGTTCAAGGTAAGTTTATTTATTTGCTGTTAATCTGTTATGTTGCCCCCAACCTGTAAAATTGCCTTTTTCACGAGGTATTTTTGACTGTGCTAAGTTACTGAGCGCGAATCACGTTTTGCAGACCGAGCTCTCAACGGTTGAGGCCTTTCGCCTGCTAATGAATGTTCTCTGTAGTGATGAGTCGTTCATGAACGATTCGTTCTTTTTGAACGAGTCTTTAATATGACTCGGGAACGACTAGTCATCTCAGAGAGCGAGTCGTTCATTTTTGTGTAGACCTGCGCATGCGCATTGCACCACATCTCATACAGGAAACAGAAAGGACTCATTCATCTCCCGAGTCGTTCGTTTCGTTCGTTCGTTCGTTCACCAAGAAAGAGTATGCAGTTACCGGAAACAGAAAGGAACTGTTCATCTCCCGAGTCGTTCGTTCGTTCGTTCCTTTCTTTTTCCGGTGAACGAACGAACGAACGACTCGGGAAATGAACAGTTCCTTTCTGTTTCCGGTAACTGCATACTCTTTCTCTATGGGACTGGGACTTGGTGAAGCGAAGCGAGCGAGCGAAGGAACGACTCGGGAGATGAATGAGTCCTTTCTGTTTCCGGATGGACGGATGTATTAGCTACAGCTACATAAGGCTGTCACGGCCCAGACCAGACATGTTGACGGAATTAATGCTAAGCTAAATATGAAGTGACAAAGGAAAACAACTATTTGGATTAAGAGGTGAGTTGAACTCTCTGCCTGAAGTAAGCTGCAATTAATTTATAATTTATTTTTCAAAGTTTGGCCATACATGCATTAGCTTATAGTTATTATAGTTTTTATTCCAAAAGTACTAAATGTATTAAAAATTGTAATATGCAACATTTTAATTAGATTCTGCTGAAATGAACGAAATGACTTGAAAAAAGATTCGTTCATTTTGCTGAACGAGACTTAAAGAACTGAGTCAGTAAAATGAACTGAACTTCCCATCACTAGTTCTCTGAGCTCCGAACATTACAGCAAATTATTTGCTTGGTTGAAGTTAAGTTACCATTTAGAAATTAGTTTGGCTTTCTTTTGTAGTAACGTTAACCCTTAACTCAATTCACATGAAATTCTGATTCAGTAACGTCACACGATGCTAATCTTACCAGATGCATTCATTTTATTCACGCAATATCATGCACATAAGAGGGAAAATAATTAACAAAACTACTCGAAATATCCAGATCCATTATAGTAATTAACATTTACTGGTCTATTTGTTTAGTTTCCATGCAAATAACGTAAAGCTGTTAAAATTCCCAATGCAAAATAGGTATTATATATATATATATATATATATAAATTTTTTTTTTCTTGACTGCACTTTTCGGCGCGAAACGCATTTTTGCAGACAGACAGTTTTCAAGCTAATGCATTTCACTATTCAATGTTCTCCGTGCTATTACGTCAAATTTATTTGCTTGGTTAAAGATTTCCAAATAATTATTTTCTTTTTTTTTCTAGGAATCATTCACTTGATGTGTTTTACTGAGACAGTACACAGCCCTAATCATTGGTGAGTTTCACGCCATATACTTGCAAAGTTTGTGCACAAGCATGCACTACCATTTGTGCATTTGTAAGGCACATGCGAATTCACAGGCATGTTTCCTATATAACTTTTAGTTGTGCTCTGCCTGGTTGCAACAAAACATTTCGAAAGTTTGAAGCCTTTAAGTCTCACAGCTATAGGCATGGAGAGGGCCAAACGGAGTATAGTGCTAGGTCCTTCACCTCATTTGACCTAACATGTCATGTTGAGTTATGTCCTGTCAGGTGTGAGTCATTGAAAAGCTTTTGTATGCATATAAAGATGCATATTAAGGAGGGGAAAATAGTTCCATGTCCATTTCAGGGATGTGGCAAAGTGTTTTCAAACGTATCCACATTTACCGCACACTTGTCTAGAAAACATCATGATTGTTCTGAGGGAAATCTGGTTGTTTCTGTTAATCCTGGTCCTAGTAGCCTGTCTGAGAGCTCTGACCACCAGTCAGAAGTACTACATGAGTCTCCATGTGATGAAACCCATATCATGGAACAAGATGACAGTGCAGAAAGTGTTGTGAAGCATTGTTTTTGAGACATCTTGCTTTATTTTATCTCAAATTACAAGCTAAATGCCTACTTCCATCATCTGTAATTCAAACAATTGTTGGTCATTATTTCAAGGTAAAAAATCTTACTTAGTGTTGCTTTAATAAGTGTGTGTGTGTGTGTGTTTTTTTTATTACCCTTAGACGATTCATTGGGATAAACCCTGAAAGAGGTTCTAAGACCTGCAGAGGCAAGGTGATTTCAAAGAAGACTGGAAAACTTGTCAGCAAGAAGTCTGCCACTGTAAATCCCAGAGTTGCTTCTCTCTTAAAGAACCTCATCAATTTCGAATGGAATTTCGTCTAGGTAACTAAACAAATGCCCACTGACACTCACATTTGTGCAGCTTCCTAAAATAATCAACAACTCTTAAAGAATTAGTTAATTCCAAAATGAAAATTTCCTGATAATTTACTTACCCCAATGCCATCCAAGATGTTCATGTCTTTCTTTCTTTCTTTCTAGGAATTTTTCTCAACACAATGGAGTTCAATCGCAACCAAAATGTTGAAGTCCCAATCAATGCAGTTTCAAAGGACTTTAAAGTGCTTCAAACGTCTCTCTTGGATCCCAGCTGAGGAATAGGGCATTATCTAGCGAATCTATCGGTCATTTTCTAAAAAAAAGTAAACATTTATATACTTTTTAACCACAATTGTTCGTATTGTGCTGGTCTCCGACACGCCAGGTATGACGTCCTCACAGATCCATTTGAAGTCCTTTGAAACTGCATTGATTGGGACTTCAACATCTTGGTTGCGATTGAACTCCATTGTGTGGAGAAAAATTCTTAAATGTTTTCCTCAAAAAACTTAATTTCTTTTCCACTGAAGAAGGAAAGACATGAACATATTGGATGGCATTGGGGTGAGTAAATTATCAGGCCATTTTCATTTTGGGGTGAACTAATCCTTTAACTGCATTCATATTCAGTGGCAAGAAAGTATCTGAACCCTTTCTGCATTAATTGGTCATTTAATGTCATGTGATCTTCATCAGTCACATGTATAGACAAAACAAAGTGTTTAAGCTAGCTACACAAACAATTATAATCTTTCATGACTTTACTCGACACATCCCATTAGCCACTCTCAGTGCTGTTAAATAAAAATGTAAATTTGGTAAGTGACTACCTTGTTGTTACCTCTATGAACCACAGATATTGTTTTTGTTTTGTGATGGTTGTTCATGAGTCCCTTGTTTGATCTGAGGAGTTAAACCGCCCAATGTTCTTCAGAAAAATCTACCATGTCCAGCACAGTCTTTGGTTCTCCAGCATATTCTGCACAATTGAACCCTTTACAGTAGTGACTGCATGATTTTAAGACCCATCTTTTCACAATTAGAACTACTGATGGACTCAACTATTACACAACTAAAACAGTTTAACTGCTACAAACAAGCAAGGGAGTCATGAACAACTATTACAAAAACAAAACAAAAAAACATTTGTGGGTAACAACAAGAAGTTCACTTACTGCGGCACTGTGAATGTTTAATGGGATGTGTTTAGTAAAGACATGAAAGATTGTAATTCTTTGCATGTTGTTAGCTTAAATGGCTAGTTTACCCAAAATGTTATTTCATCATTACCTTCCCTCATGTGATCCCTGATATAGCTTTTTTTCTTCAGAAAAACTAGATTTTTAGGAAACAAATCCATCTCTATAATGTCATTGAATGGCTGTCGCATGTCTGACACTTTAAAAAAAACTGCGATCGTGATGGTAATTATATTACCCCAGTGGATAAATAAATGCCTTCTGAAGCCAAATGATGGGTCTGTGCAATAAAATAAATAAAACCTAAAAATGCTAAATTAACTATAACTTATTGCTTCCAGTCTACGGTTATATGAGCACTTACGGGAGGGACATTGTGACATGTGATGTAAGTGCATTGTGAAAGCTTTTGAGGTGTAACACAGAAGCAAGGATGATCGACACTTCGCATGAGCTTCACAACTCACTTACTTGCTGTCTTATGACAGTAGATTGGAGGTAATGATTTATAGTTCATTTAGTATTTAAATCTTTTTGTTTTTCTTACACAAAAATAAAGTGAGTTAAAAATATTCATATTTTTATTACACAAATCTATATCATTTGGCTTCAGAAGACATTGATCCATCCACTGGAGCTTTGTGAATTAAAGTCAAGATCGTTGTGTTGTTTTTGTCAAAAGAATAGCAGCCGATCAATGCCATTGTATGGACTCACCCTCATGCTATTATACATGACAATCGTTGAGTAAATGAGAATGTTTGGGCTGAACTGTACCTTTAAGGACATTGTGTTTGTCTATACTTGTGACTGGTGAAAATCAGATGGCATTTTATGACAAATTAATGCAGAAAACCAACCAATTCCAAAAGGTTGATGGTTCACATAGCTTTTTTTCCAACTGTACTCTCAAATGTACTTATTCTGCTTTAAACATTTGTTTGCACATATAACTTAACATATCTCTATACATATACACACTTATAATACACACACACAATCACTTAACAATCTACTCCTTTCCGGCTAACTGTAAAACACACAATCACTTTCTTTTACACAGCTAAACTTGCTGGTCTTGTCTTGACCCCATTATCTTTCTGTTAAGATTATGTTTATGTTTTTCCTCTATGCTGTAACAAACATACACCCTCATTTGCTCTTAGATCACTAGTTTTTGCCACGTGCTTTATTTTACCACTAACATTTTCTTGATTTATCTTTCCTCTCAGATCCGGACCTCCTCTCAGACCAGATGTGTCAAAGCCGATGTGGGACGTGTTGGATGTTTTTTGCCTCTCAGAGCCGATGTGGGACGTGTTGGCTGTTTTTTGCCTCTTCATAGAGTCAAAGCCGATGTGGGACGTGTTGGATGTTTTTTGCCTCTCAGAGCCGATGTGGGACGTGTTGGCTGTTTTTTGCCTCTTCATAGAGTCAAAGCCGATGTGGGACATGTTGGCTGTTTTTTGCCTCTTCATAGAGTCAAAGCCGATGTGGGACGTGTTGGCTGTTTTTTGCCTCTTCATAGAGTCAAAGCCAATGTGGGACGTGTTGGCTTGTTTTTTTTGCCTCTTCATATGTGCTTTTTCACCCATTGTTTCTCTTGATTGTCCTCTCAGATCCGGACTTCCTCTCAGGCCAGATCATTCAAGGTTTGGTATGTTTTGGCAGTTTTTTTCCACTATCGAGGATTTTTCATCCATTGGTTTTCAATGGTTTCCTGTCAGACCCCGACTTCCTCTCTGGCCTGCAGCTGATGTGACATGTTGGCTGTTTTTTGTTTGTTTTGTTTTTTCCTCTTTGTAAGGTTTCTGTATTTTCTCTGACTTTATTTCCTTAAATACTGTCTATGTATTGTTTGTTATCTAATGTATTGTTAAAACATGTTACCTGTTATAAATAAATGGTAAACTATTTAATCTATTTTTTTTTATTTTTTCCATTGAGTAAAAATGTCTGAAAAATGTTTGGAATGTCTGTATACATTATGGGATGTTAATAGATATCAGACAATAGAGTAAATAGAAAACTATTTATATTCTAATTTTTTTATACTGTAGAATTATAGCTGGAACCATTGCTGCCAGTATTTTGTGAAATTACAGCATAGCCGTGAAATTAAAAACTGTAGAATTACGGTAAAGGGCTGGAACCACAGCTGCCAGTATTTTACTGTAAATATACAGGTGAATTTCTTACAGTGTATTTTAAGTGTTTCAGTGAATTGTGTGTGTGTGTGTTCTAACCTTACCTTGTCTTGTGTCCAGGTGTTAAAAGAGTCCCAGGCGAAACAAAAGTTCATTTAAAGGTTCCAGCCTGGACCAAGTCAAGGGAAGGTGTAGGGGTAACAGGGTTAGGTGTTTAAGGGTTTTATTGGTTTTAGATTACATGCGTGTATTGGTTAAGGTTTTAAATACATATTTGGGTTTGTTTATAGTTTAGGGTTATGGTTTAGGTGGATGGAGGATTTTAACTTAGTTTTAAGAAGGCTAATGTTAATATGTTATTCCATGTGGGTTGAAGTGGTATGATCCAATTGGCAAATTGGATCATACCACACTAACTGCAAATGAATAAAGCACTTTGAGAGCCTTTAAAAGCACAATATAAAATCTAATCCATTCAATGATGGCTGCTTTGATTCTGGGTCAAATTGTCAAACAAACATAACTGTGATTAATCCAATAAAACAAGTTTCCAACAAAGAGATCCTAAACTCTAATAATCCTCTAATGATCCTGTTCCTCATGAACTCATTCACAGAGAATCAAAGACAGTAACAGCCTCTAATATAGATTTACATTTGAAAAGAGTCTGAAGTGACAAATGGAAATGTTGTGCAGTGAACTTAAACTCCACTAGGGGCGCTACACAAAGGGTTCCAGCAGCAGCTTGACACAAATGCACTTGCTCTTTTCCCTTTAGTTTTCTAAACGACCTAAGCGTGTTGTTACCTGGAAGGCCTGGTCCAGCCGGTTCATCTCCGGAGCTGGTTTCCTTTAGAGAAGTACAGCTCTGCCTTCACCGTCAGGTCTGAGGGCTTCTGCTGCAGGGCTCGGTCCAGGGCTTCCAGCGCCTGAACAAAGGCTTAAATCAGTCTTTATTGGTGGCACAGAGACGGGACACGGTATTACACACACACACCTCGGTGAAGTTGGCCCGTTTGCTGTAGATGGCCGACAGAAGGCGGTAACACTCGATACAGCCGGCTTCTCTGGAAATGATGTCCTGTGTCATCTTCTCTGCTTCTTTAGAGCCACCTGCCATCGCCAACACCTGAGCCTGGAGAGGACAGAGGGGGCGGGGTTAGAGCTGACACTAGAACCCTGAAGGACGCTCTGTCACTGTAAGAGTTAAAAGTGACACTCATTTAGAAATAAAAATAAGATCCACTTTATATTGAACAAACAAAGGTTTCTATAGATGCTGCACAGAAGAAGAATATTAGGAACACAGCCTTTCAACTCTTACTAGACATGTTTTATTAAGTTTTATTCTGGATGCACTTCCTGACCGGGCTTGAGACCGGCACAGACTGGGACTGTGGCTGCAGTTGCTCTTCAGGGGATTCAAACCCAAAGAGGAGCTCCTTTTTTATAAAAATAATGATTTAAATTAAAACTGACTAAAGACTAAAGAAATCCTCTGGTAGGCCTCTCTTTCAGAGGAAGGACCTGTTCCTACTCCCTCTTGTGGAGATTAAGAGAAACTGCTCGACTTTCTCAATTTAGTTTCTGACATTTAACGCTTTGCTTTTGAAAATAATTCATAAATTTAAATCTTTAAATAAGACTGTAGTGAAGACAATTAAAAGATTGAAAAGTACTGCTTTAGACTTGTTTGAGTCCTAAATGTAATCCTGGTTTAGTTTAGTTTGGATGTAGCTCTAGTTTGGACTGTGGTAACCCGCACAGTCCTGCAGCTTCAGTCGGGTTCATTTGTGTGTGTCTCTGCTTTGTGTCCACTTGGAACAAAGAAGGACAGATCAGTCAGACTCCCAGGTTGAACAGAACATGAAGAAAATACAGCTTAAAAAGCACATGTTGCTCCAAAGACGAGAAAAGTCCAAGGAGACTGTTGTGTTTTATGAGCTTCTGTAAATCTGTGGGACATTTGTGGATTAACACAGCATCAGTAAGGTCCCACATCACATAAACACACTTGTCCCACATTTACTTTGTTTCTCTTAAGCCTTGTAGTTGAGGCATATTTTCGAAGTATTATGAGCCCTAAACACTACAGTTTCATTGTTCTTTCCACAACGTGCACCAAAAGCAGGCTTTATTATGTTGTCTCTGTCTGCCCCAGATGTGTGTGTGTAAATATATTTGACACATGTCTATTTTATGAAAAACTCCCTCCTCAGCCTGACATGTGCTGAGGATGAACACTGTGCTCTGATTGGCTGATGATGATGCTCACGTGTGACGGGCTTGTGCTACTTTTGTCTCAAGCAGGATCTACTAACGACAGGATGTGTTCTAAAGCCACAGGCAAAGCTTCTGATAAATTTAAACCACGTTGTCAGTCTCTAATGTGTAGACTCACAACTAATAATGAAATGAAAATAACATAAGTTAAGTCCATGTTGTGTGTGAGGCTGAGGGAACAGCAGCAGTAGTTCAGAGGAGGAGAGGCTGAAGGCCAGTCTGAGGTGAGCTCTCAGTTTCAGGAGCTACAGAGACATGAGGCTGGGTCTGTACAGGCTGGACAAGGAAAGTCTAGCACATTTCTAACTTATAGCAGCTTCCTTTTTAAAATTCAAATTTATATCACAGTTCACAGAGTGTGTGCAGTGCAAGGTCAAATGTTAATGAACATTTATATTTTATAAGCATGTTAGTGTCTAATGCCACGGACTGTTTTTAGGTTTACATAATGTTACACCACTACACACTACGACAGCAGCTGCAGTGAGAGGCTCCTGTCAAAGCCTTATAACATCTGTTCTCCTGTTGAGGAGAAATAAGAACCAATAAACCAACAATAAAACAAATAAAACTCTGACAGATACAGATTCACAGATGCTGTGATCTACAGAGGTCTAAACTGTAGAACAATCAATTGTGTTCAATGTCTTTCACAACAGAGCCTTACATTACGAGAGGTCCACTCTGAGAGCTTTTCCCAGTTAAGGTCTGACGTCTTGGTTAAGTTCTGAGGTTTAAAGCTTGTTTAGTCTTAGCCTTTAAACGTGTACTTTTAGTTTAGTCCTTCTTTTATTATTATTGCTGATAAAATAGAATAAAAGCATGATGTAAAGTCTTTGGTGTCTGAAATATAAATGCACACCATTTACCTTTTATACTTTACAGCAGAATATTTATTGGATTTATATGAAAAGTGAATTTTGATGCTGCATTTTCTGTTTTAGTCTTTTATTATGTTTACAGCCTTAGTGCTTACAAAGTGTTGCTTTAAACATCAATAGTGTGAAAGAAATTAGTCATTTATACTTTTACTAAAGTAATTTTAACACTAATACTTTTACTTGAGTACAAATACTCAGTACTCTTTCCAGCACTGCCTCTAACTCAGTTCACATTAACTAAAGTATTATATTTAGTCAGTTTTATAAAAACAATGCTTTCACACAGTAACATACTCAATACTTCAGTAACATACATAAGACTGAACAATAATATTCTGTGTTTGAAACTAATCCTAACTGTTAAACTTAAAGTATTCTTCATTTACACAAATTAGTCGTATCTTCTGCAATTATAAAGTGTTTTGAGCTCTACGCTTGATTAAAGTTGTTATTTTACAGAATATATCTGTCAATATTATCAGAAACTAAAGATGAACAGATAACAACTGAGAAAACAGGAAATCCTCTTCAGACCAGACCTAGACCTCGTCTTGAACAGACCTCGTCTTAAACAGACCCAGACCTGATCCAGACCCAGTCCTGATCCAGACCCAGACCTGATCCAGACCCAGTCCTGGTCCAGACCCAGTCCTGATTCAGACCCAGTCCAGACCCAGTCCTGATTCAGACCCAGTCCTGATCCAGACCATGGTCCACAGAGTGCTGCTGGTGGTGGTCTTGATGTCCTGCAGTCGAGGTAAGGTTTCCACAGTTTCTATAGAAATGCTGACGAGACACTGAGGGAAATGAGAGTAAAAGTCAGAGAAATGTGGATAAAACTAGTCTCCACATGAAAACTGTTCAAACAGTCATGTCAGAAATAATGCCGTTGATTTATTTATATTGAGTTTAAAAAAACAGGAAGTACTGAACTGGACAGAGCTCAGTCTCAGAAATGTCTTTGAAAGTTTTTTATATTTAACTGTGTTCTGTTTAACTTTCTGCTCAAACTGAGAAAAGTAGTAAATTTTATTTATTCAGCACAATTCATACAAGACTAATTCAAAGTGCTTTACAGAAATAAAAGATGCATTTAAAATACACAGACAAGATTTAGAAAAAGAAACATATGTAAAATACAGAATAAATAAAAATAAGACAAACAGTGCAGATAAAACACTTTGAGTTGTTTTTACTGGATGTAGACGGAGCTAAAGAGAAAGTTTTATTAACTTCTCCTTGAACAGTGTTAAAGTTGAGGTTAGTGTCACTTCCTTTAAGAAACTGTTAAAGGTTTTTACTGAAACTTGAACACTTGTTATTTCGTTCTAACTCTGAGGTAAGGTCTCTGAGGGAAGACTTTCAAGTGGCCTTCCTCAAAACTCTAAAAAACATCATTGATGTGGTTGGACCCTATATAATGAGGCTTAGAAACACTTCCTTTTCTTCAGGTTGTGTTCCATGAGCTTTTAAACACGCTGTAGCCTTAATCCTTTTGTCCTTTTCAACTAAAGGCCAAAATCAAAGCTTCCCTTCCTCTCAAAAGTCCATCTAGAAGCAAATGGAACTTTTGAAAAGTTTCAGTCTGGTTTTAAATCACTTCAAAGCACAGAAACAGCCCTTTTGAAAGGTTTTTAATGATGTACTTTTAACTGCTGACTCTGGTTGTTCAGGTCTTTTAGTGCTTTTAGATGTAACTGCAGCATTCGATTCAGTGGATCACCAAATACTGCCCGCCTCAAACATTTAGCAGACATTAAAGACACAGCCTTAAATTAGACACAGCAAAGGAAAGGCTTACCTGCCACCAAACGACTTTGAGCGTGTAATCCATGCATTTATAACCTCTCTCTTGGATTACTGTAACTCTTTGTTTTATGGATTGGAGCAGTCTTCTATACGTCATCTGCAGTTTGTCCAAAACCCAGCTGCTCGTCTTCTTACTGGTACAAGGCGTTTGAACCATATAACTCCTGAGCTGGCCTCTCTGCACCGGCCTCCTGTCAGCTACAGGATTTATTATAAGATTTGACTGATTGTTTTTAAATGTCTAAATGGACCGGCCCCACGTACCTGTCAGAGGTGTTGTTCATCCATGTTCCTACCAGAACTAGGAGGTCAACAAACCAGTTGATTTTAGATGTACCGAGAACCCGGCTCAAAACCAGAGGTGACAGGGCCTTTGCTGCAGCTGCTCCAAGGCTCTGGAACAGTCTACCTTTTAATATCAGAGCGGCCCCGTCCCTCACTGTTTTTAAATCCTCACTAAAGACACATTTGTTTGCACTGGCTTTAACACAAGTTGGGCTGGACTTTGACTCTTTTATACATTTTATTTGTTTTTATTATTTTAATCTTGTTTATTGTATTTTTTCTTGCTTTTATGTCTTGTTTGGTTTGTCTTTTACTGTCTTTCTATTTTCTAGTGCACTGTACATGAGCCTGTGAAGCACTTTGGGCGATGGTTGTTTTAAATGTGCTATAGAAATAAATTTGACATTGACACAGTCCCTTTGACTTTGGAAATGTTTTTAAGTTGATAAAAAGCTGATGATGTCATTGACTTTTGTCAGAAATCTGGGCGTGATCTTGGATGGTGCCTTTAAACTAGACCAACAGATCATCTTGTTTTATAAATCACTTTTTAACCAACTTGTGGGCTACAGGACTCGTGTCTGGTGGATCCAGATGAGATCAATAAAAATAAACACTTAAATCTCATTTACAAACATAAATAAAATAGATGAGTGTCTTCAGTTTTAGCTCTGTCCTTCTGTTCACTGCTCACAAGTGACTCACTTCTGATAGAAAACTTTGATAATGTTCTCATTCTCAGTAGGACTTCGGCCTACTTTAACACGAGTCCAGCTATAGTCAGAGAGATGTGGCCTAAATGCTCTTTAATCTTATAATCGTGCTTGAGAGAGTTCACTGCAGAATTATTTTAGCATGGAAAGAAATGAAGTGGCTGTTGCTTACATTACATTTGTTCATTTAGCTTTTATCCAAAGAGACTTACATGAAGCTTCCATTCACCAGTGTTACAGCTGGAACACCACTGGGGGCAAGGGGGGGTTAAGTCTAATGCCCAAGGACACAACGACAGTATGAACTGTGGGGAGAGCGGGAATCGAACCGCCTACCTTCTGGTTGAAGGACGACCACTGAGCCACTTAGGTATTAGTCCAATATTGTAGTTAAAAAAATTTTTTATTGTGTCACAGAGCAGTGGTGAGGCACCAGTGCTTTTTTTCCTCCTTTGGCTGGTGGCTTCTCAGAGGAACCTTTGTTTGTTCAAGAGGGCCCAACAACTTTGGTTCTGTTCATTCACACTTTTACAAAACCAAATGAACGCTCTCTTCTCGGTCGGTGTTTGTTCACTTTGGTGAAGCGGCTGCAGGAAACTTTCTGTGTTGGCTTCAAAATATCAAGCTTTTTGGTGCATTCAGGGCTTTTATTCTGAAAAAGGAAGTGTATAAACTGATGGATCTGGTGCTTTACTGAGAGCTGCCCCGAGCCACAGACTGAACTCAGACGAAACAGTTTAGACACAAACTGCAGATTATTTGTTGAATGCAGTAAAATAAATTATATAAATGTACATTTTATTCAGAAACAGTTTCTAAAAGTCAAACCACAAAGTACTTTGATCAAACTTGTGATTGTGAGTTTCCTGTTTCTTAAAAACTGATCAAATCTTTGGGAGGAGCCTCAAAAAGAGGTCCTTTTCACTAAAAAGAGCTTTTCTTAAATCTCTGTGTGTGTTTGACCTGTTTTCTTTTCTGCAGGGATCCTGGCTGCAGACTCCAACTCAACAGGTAAAGACACACACTGACCTCCACTGGCCTCTTCTCACTTTAACTTTACATTTAGACTTGATTCAGATAAAACACAGTCTTACAAACAGCATTATTTGTTAAATATTGTGACTCATTAAATCCATGAATGAATGAGGCCAGGTGCATGTTCAGTAAAAGACTGAGTTGTAACAGCTCCACTGACCTATTACTGTGACTCAGCTTAAACAGGCCCAGATGTAGAAGCAGGTCTCAGGTCAGCTGTATATAGTGACAGAAGTCTAATGAGAGGCCTTTAGTCAGTTTGTTTGTTGATCTTATGGATTATGTGCATGAATTTAGCAGGTGACAGACACTGAAGTAGTCTTGCAGGTTGTTCAAAGTGGGATGGGGGGGTCTCAGGTGAGGGATAGACTCATGTCAGTAAAGAGTCTAATATAAATGAGGTCATTCTGTGGAACACATTTCTTTAGGAGACAGAAGCAGTCCTGCAGAGAGTAGTTCAAACTCAGGGAGCGAGACACAGCAGCTGAGGCTGAGGCTCTGTGCAGTTTAAGGGCTGCACAGGTTTATTTTAATGATAAGTCTGTATTTTCATCATAAACTGGAATAAATACATTTGATTTGGTTGAGCTCACGTCAGTGCCTCTAACGACACATAAACACAGAACTGTAGTCAGAGTCTGTTCTTGTCCCGACCAAAGCACACATCAAAGTGACGCCCTCTGCTGGCTCCACACATACATCACATAAAGACAAGAGAGAAGAAAACCATATTAGTATAGTATCATTCAGTTAAAAATCATAAGTATTAAGGTATTTTATTGCTTGTGGAATGAATAATAGCTTGGAGCTATTTTTCTTGAATAGAAGAAGACAGAAGCGACGACCGGAGGGCAGCAGGACAAACTCAGAGAAAAGACTATAACATATGACTTAACCTGCCTTTCTCAGAGCATTTCCAACATGAAGGATCTTTTTAAGATTCAGTCGTGCATTTTAACTGTCGTCCAATACATTCTGTTTACAATTTTAAACTGAGTTAGTCTGGTTCTAATATTTGGACCCAGTCTTTATTTATGAATGTCATCTTTAAATCTTTAAGAGAGAGAGAAATAGTAAGTAAGTAAGTAAATTTTATTTATAGCACCTTTTCACAGATATAAATCACAAAGTGCTTTACAAAGTGCAATAAAAGAACAATAAAACTATGAGAATAAAAATTAAAACCACAAAATATTAAAAACATAAAAACATAAAAAGCTCAATCAACTATAAGCTTGTTTAAATAAAAGTGTCTTCAGCTGCTTTTTAAAAGAATCAACAGAAATGTCCACTCGCAGTGACAGGGGCAGGGCGTTCCAGAGTCTGGGGGCGACTGCTTGGAAAGACCGGTCTCCCCGAGTTTTAAAACGGGTTTTGGGGACCGTTAGAAGGTTTTGACCAGAAGGCCGAAGAGCGCGGGAGGAGGAGTAAGGGGTCAGCAGGTCAGTGATGTACTGGGGGGCCTGTCCATGCAGAGCTCTAAAAGTCAAGACTAAAATTTTTAAATCAATTCTGAATTTGACTGGAAGCCAATGTAATGAGGATAAAACCGGGGAAATGTGAGCCCTTCTGTTGGTTCCAGTTAAAAGCCTGGCTGCAGCATTTTGCACCATTTGTAGTCGACTCAGAGACGATTTGTTAAAACAAGTAAAAGAGAATTACAATAATCAAGGACGAAGAAATAAAAGCATGAATAATCATCTCCAAGTCAGCTTTAGACAATAACACTCTCAATTTAGAAATGTTTCTCAAATGATAAAAACAGTTTTGACCAACTGTCTAGAATGACTGTCCAGAGACATCGATTGGTCAAACAGAACACCAAGGTTTCTGAGGCTCGACTGGACGGAAGAACCCAGGAACCAAGGTGTTGTTTGATTTGAGGTATTTTTGGTCTGGTGCAAAGATTAAAGTTTCAGTCTTTTTTGTATTCAGCTGTAGGTAGTTATTGTATAACCAGTTCTTTATGCAAGACAAGCAGTTCAACAAATCAGTAAGTTTATGAAACTCCGAGTCTTTAAAAGAACAGTACAACTGAATGTCATCAGCATAAAAGTGATAAGACACATTTTTAAAACCGTGAATTATTTCACCAAGAGGGTGAATGTACAATAAAAACAAAAGAGGACCTAGCACTGAGCCTTGAGGAACTCCATATGACAGAGGGGTCACTTCAGACAGAATATTGTTAATAGAGACACAAAATGATCTGTCACTCAGGTAGGAGGAAAACCACTTTAAAATTGATCCAGAGAAACCCGTTTCATATTGCAGACGCTTTAACAATACATTATGGTCCAGAGTATAAAAAGCAGACGATAAATCCAGTAGGATTAAGACAGAGTACTGCCCAGAGTCAGCCGCCATCATAATGTCACTCGATATCTTCAGCAGGGCAGTCTCAGTTGAATGACATTTTCGGAAGCCTGACTGAAATTTATCTATAAAATTATTTTCATTAAGAAACACAGTCAGCTGCTCCGCCACCACTCTCTCCAAGATTTTAGATAAAAAAGGCAATTTAGAGATTGGCCTGTAGTTGTTTGGTTCAAAAGAATCCAAATTGGGCTTTTTCAGAATGGGGCTGACGACCGCTTGTTTAAAAGAGCTGGGCACAGAACCAGTTAAAAGAGAAAGGTTGATCAGTTTAACAACATATGGACCAACTAAATCATTCATTCATTCATTCATTCATTCATTCATTCATTTTCTACCGCTTAGTCCCGTTAGGGGTCACGGGTGACTGGAGCCTATCCCAGCAGCTTTGGGCCAGAGGCGGGGTACACCCTGGACAGTGGCCAGTTAGTCGCAGGGCTAACATTTAGAGACAGACAGTGACATACAACCATTTACTCTTACATTCATTCACTAGGGACACTTTGGAGTTGCCAATTAACCTATACATGCATGTCTTTGGACGGTGGGAGGACGCCGGAGTACCCGGAGAGAACCCACGGTAACACGTGGAGGACATGCAGACTCCTCACAGAAAGACCAGAGTCGGCCGAGAATGTTTGAGTCGGCCGGGTTTTGAACTCACGACCTTCTTGCTGTGAGGCAGTCCAACTAAATCAAATACATTTAAAAGCAGTGAAGTTGGCATTACATCTAGAGGGCTTGATGATGGTTTCACCTTTTTTAGTAGACCCTTAATATCCTCTTCAGTGACAGGTGAGAAGGTGGACCAAGAGCTCTGAGGAGATAAACCCCCAAGATGTGTTGACAGATGATGGGTTTATAGAGGCTCTTATAGCATGTACCTTATTCACAAAGGAATGTAAAAACCTGTTGCAGTCAGACTTTGAGTGGACTGGTACATGAGGAGCTAAAGGAGAGACAATTCTTGATATTGTGTCAAACAGGACTTTAGGATTTTTCTTGTTCAGAAAAACAAGATTAGAGAAATAGGCAGATCTGGCCTGTTTTATTTTATCATTTAGTGACACAATGAGGTCCTTCAGGTGCAGTCTGTGGACTTCCAAACTTGTGCATTTCCACAAACGTTCTATTTTACGACAGTTTCTCCTGCAAGATAAGATTTCCTAATTTATCCAAGGGCAGGGATTTTTAGGAAAGGTGTGTTTACTATTTAGCGGATCAACCATGTTTAAAACAGACAAACAGTGGTTATTAAAAGACTGCATAAAAGATTCAGGCTCACTACAGTCATCAAAACCCTGGGGTCAAATGACTCAGAAAATTTCTCCGCTGTGGATCCATTTATGATGCGTCTTTGTGACATCGGTTTGGAAGGAAGATAGTCCACATTGGAAGACAAGTTAAAATATATACAGTGGTCTGTCACATTATTAACAATTAACCTATACATACATGTTTTTGGACGATGGGAGGAAGCCGAGTACCGGAGAGAACCCACAGTAACATGCAGACTCCTCACAGAAAGACCAGAGAATGTTTGAGCGGGTTTGAACTCACAACCTTCTTGCTGTGAGGCAGAAGTGCTAATCACTCTGCCACGTGCACTTTTAAAAGTAAAAACACATAAACTCACAGAGAACTTTGTTGATATTATGTATAGTCTCTCTCTATATCTATTTCTTCTTCCTGCTCTCGGACAAGGCGGACGTTTCCTACTGCTTCTCCTGTTATCTGGTTAAGTGTGCTTCTGTACAGTGTCGTCTTGTCATAAACTTCTTCCCTTTTGACTCAACTACTTGCTGGACTACTAAGAAACTGGAAATTGACACACGCGCAATTGACACAGTTTTTTCCCAAAAGAAGGATGCACTGGGAGAGCCTATCTGCCCTGGCGGGACCTCAGCGGCAGGCTACACACGGGACGCCTGGAAGAACTGACAGGTTCTGTGTTTGTATGTTCTGTCCGTGGAAGACGTTAAGGACATATTAATTTTTTTATATAATAGATTTATGATAGTGGGGTTCCTGATTATTGGTCTTAGGACTGCCTTGTTTGTAAGACAGCTGCCTTTAAAGCTACCCAGCCGCTGTCTGCTGAAATTAAACAGTGCTTCTGTGACGTGAGTGACAAGTTGAAGGGATTACAACAGAGTGCTGCACAGTCCGAGGAGCTGTCTCGAGTCATCTCAGCCCGGACTGCGTACACTGAGAAGAGGGTGGATATGATCGAGAACCAGACCTGTGAGCTGCTACGCAGTACTACAGGGCTGACCACGAAACTGGATGAAACATCAAAGTTACTTCACGAAGCGGACGCACGCACCTGACGCTGAGAACCAGAACTGATCGACTACGATCTGGACAAATTAAAATGGATAAATTACAAATTCTGTCTCCTTTTCCCTCTGCCCAAGTCCCTTCTCTCGATTAGAAGTCTGGCCAGCAGCTGGGTCTTATCTTATCTCAGTGGTACTCCCTGTACTCCATCAAGGACAGGCCATGGGACTCTCACACACAGTTCCGCTAAACACCTCAAGGTCTCCCTACCCGTCTGCCATTTGACATCTGTCTGACTCCCTCCTCTACCCCCCCTCCCCCTCGTAAGCCACTGGAAAATTCCATCACGTGACCGCGTGTGCTGTTATCCTTGTTGCTGTCTGATGTCTGTCTATGTCAGCAACTGTGGTTGCGACTACGTATGTAATGTTGTAACTGCGACTGTAGTTATGTGTCTGCTATGTCTGAACAATGCCTTAGTTGATTTTCCTGAAGATAATTGCACCGAAATATGGCTGCATTAGTGTAGTCTGCAATCTTTGTGTGTCTATCTATGTATAAATGTAATATGTTGCACCGTTATCACCGAAGCAAGTTCCTAGTTTGTGAATTTTGTTCACTGACAATGGCAAAAAAAACCTTCCTGATTCCTGATATCCCATAATCACACGCCCCACCAGACTCACCTCACACTGCTCCACCTTAATCAATAATAGTTTCACTAATGTATTAAATCAGACAATGACAAGTCGAATATTAATAAATGATATTAGTGACCACCTACCAGTATTCTTATTACTGGAAATAACAATAATAATAACAAAAATACAACAATAATACAACAATAATAAAGCACATAAGAACAAGAACTGACAACACAATCAATGAATTAAAAAAAAAAAGAATTGGGATGGTGTCTTGGAGAAAACAGTGTAAATAGAGCAAATGAAAACTGTATGACACTCAGCCCAATTACAAAACATAAGTATATCCAGAAAAATAAATCTGGTCGATGGATGACAAAGGGATTAGTTAATGCATGTAAAAAGAAAAATGAAATAATAAAGATTGTTTGTCAATGTAAGAATAAAAGATCCCCTGACTGGTATGGCCTTGACCAGACTTTAATTAAAAGTGTAATAACTAATGTTGCAAAGCGTTAAAGTCATATTTGTAGTTTATCGTTGTGTACAGGAGAATTCACAAACCAAATGAAAGTTGCAAAGGTTTTTCCAATCCATAAAAGTGGAGACAGCCACCAGTTTATAAACTACAGACCTATCTTCATGTTGCCCCAACTTTCCAAAATTCTCAAAAAACATTTCCTCGTGTCACAATGTTAGTTAGAAACCACAAATTGCTAATATTTGTTCCAAAATGTCTAAAAGCATCACTAAATGGGTAGATGTAGACATTACAGTACAAAATCAGAAAGCTCTCTCCATCTTATATTATTCACTCATCCAACTATATTATTTACTATTAATGCACTGAAGTCTGAGGAAATACCTTCAAGAGACATTTAGAAACATTATACAGACATTAAACAGACATTATACAGACATTATACAGACATTAAACAGACATTAAACAGACATTATACAGACATTAAACAGACATTAAACAGACATTATACAGACTCCGAAAAAAAACATTAGAATTGTACATAATGTGGGATTTACAGATCATACTAACACTGTTTTTAAAATCATATACCCTAAATTTATTCAGGTGTTTTGGTTGTTCTAGATTTAAACTCTTTTGATGTAGGTTTCAAAACACTGATAATAAATACTAGGCAACATGAATCTGAGGCCACCTCCTCTTTTCAAAGAGAGTTTTTCCATTTTTTTTTTTTCCAATTTTCTTTTATTGATTTTCCAATAAAACAAACAATCACCAAAGAGCAAACAATTATGTCACCAAAAGAAAAATAAGTTTCAAAAACATTCCAGATATATTGATCAAAGCAGCGGTGATTAAAATAAAATAGAACAGAACAAAAATCCATCCATCCATCCATCTTCTACCGCTTATCCGGGCCGGGTCGCGGGGGCAGCAGTCTAAGCAGAGACGCCCAGACTTCCCTCTCCCCAGACACTTCCTCTAGCTCTTCCGGGGGGATACCGAGGCGTTCCCAGGCCAGCCGAGAGACATAGTCCCTCCAGCGTGTCCTAGGTCTTCCCCGGGGTCTCCTCCCGGTGGGACATGCCCGAAGCACCTCCCTAGGGAGGCGTCCAGGGGGCATCCGAAACAGATGCCCGAGCCACCTCAGCTGGCTCCTCTCGATGAGGAGGAGCAGCGGTTCTACTGAGCTCCTCCCGGTGACCGAGCTCCTCACCTTATCTCTAAGGAGCGCCCGCCACCCTGCGGAGAAAGCCCATTTCGGCCGCTTGTATCCGGGATCTTGTTCTTTCGGTCATGACCCAAAGCTCATGACGATAGGTGAGAGTAGGAACGTAGATTGACCGGTAAATCGAGAGCTTTGCCTTACAGCTCAGCTCCTTCTTTACCACGACAGACCGGTACATCGACCGCATCACTGCAGAAGCTGCACCGATCCGTCTGTCAATCTCACGTTCCCTCTTTCCCTCACTCGTGAACAAGACCCCAAGATACTTGAACTCCTCCACTTGAGGCAGGATCTCTCCACCAACCTGAAGGGACAAGCCACTTTTCCGACTGAGAACCATGGTCTCAGACTTGGAGGTGCTGATCCTCATCCCAGCCACTTCACACTCGGCTGCAAACCGTCACAGTGCACGCTGAAGGTCCCGGCTTGATGGAGCCAACAGGACAACATCATCTGCAAAAGCAGAGGCGAGATCCTGTGGTCCCCAAACCAGACTCCCTCCGGCCCCTGGCTGCGCCTAGAAATCCTGTCCATAAAGATAATGAACAGGACCGGTGACAAAGGGCAGCCCTGCGAGTCCAACATGCACTGTGAACAGGTCTGACTTACTGCCGGCAATGCGAACCAAGCTCCTGCTCGGTCGTACAGGGACCGGACAGCCCTTAGCAAAGGGCCCCAGACCCCATACTCCCAGAGCACCCCCCACAGGGCGCCACGAGGGACACAGTCGAATGCCTTCTCCAGATCCACAAAACACATGTGGACTGGTTGGACAAACTCCCATAAACCCTCCAGCACCCTGGAGAGGGTATAGAGCTGGTCCAGTGTTCCACGACCAGGACGAAAACCGCATTGTTCCTCCTGAATCCGAGGTTCAACTATCGGTCGCATTCTCCTCTCCAGTACCCTGGCATAGACTTTCCCGGGGAGGCTGAGGAGTGTGATCCCTCTGTAGTTGGAACACACCCTCCGAGGCGTGTCAACCAAGACAGCCCTACAACATCCAGAGACCTGAGGTACTCAGGGCGTATCTCATCCACCCCCGGTGCCTTGCCACTGAGGAGCTTCCCTACTACCTCAGTGACTTCAGCCTGGGTGATGGACGAGTCCACCTCCGAGCCCTCGGCCTCTGCTTCCTCAGTGGAAGACGTGTCGGTGGGGTTGAGGAGATCCTCGAAGTATTCCTTCCACCGTCCAACAATATCCCCAGTTGAAGTCAGCAGGTTCCCAACTCTACTGTAAACAGTGTTGGCAGGGCACTGCTTCCCCCTCCTGAGGCGCCGGACGGTTTGCCAGAATTTCTTCGAGGCCGACCGATGGTCTTTCTCCATGGCCTCACGAACTCCTCCCAGACCGAGTTTTAGCCTCCACGACCACCGGGCTGCAGTCCGCTTGGCCTGCCGGTACCTATCAGCTGCCTCAGGAGTCCCACGGGCCAACCAGGCTCGGTAGGTCTCCTTCTTCAGCTTGACGGCATCCCTTACTTCCGGTGTCCACCACCGGGTTTGGGGTTGCCGCCACGACAGGCACCGGAGACTTTCGGCCACAGCAGTGGCGCCCGACAATGGAGGTGGAGAACATGGTCCACTCGGACTCAATGTCTCCAACCTCCTCGGGATCTGGTCGAAGCTCTGTCGGAGGTGGGAGTTAAAGGTCTTTCTGACAGGGGCTCTGCCAACGTTCCCAACAGACCCTCACGAGTACGTTTGGGCCTGCCGAGTCTGTCAGCTTTCTCCCCGCCATCGGATCCAACTCACCACCAGGTGGTGATCAGTTGACAACTCCGCCCCTCTCTTCACCCGAGTGTCCAAGACATACGGCCGGAGGTCAGATGAAACAACTACAAAGTCGATCATCGATCTCCGACCTAGGGTGTCCTGGTGCCACGTGCACTGATGGACACCCTTATGCTTGAACATGGTGTTAGATTATGGACAAACTGTTGCTAGCACAGAAGTCCAATAACAGAACACCACTCGGGTTCAGATCAGAGGCCGTTCCTCCCAATCACGCCCTTCCAGGTGTCACTGTCGCTGCCCACGTGAGCGTTGAAGTCCCCCAGTAGAACGATGGAGTCCCCAGTTGGAGCACTTTCCAGCACCCCTTCCAGAGACTCCAAGAAGGCCGGGTACTCTGCACTGCCATTTGGCCCGTAAACACAAACAACAGTGAGAGACCTATCCCCGACCGAAGGCGCAGGAAGCAACCCTCTCGTTCACGGGGTGAACTCCAACACATGGCGGCTAAGCTGGGGGGCTATGAGCAAGCCCACACCAGCCCGCCGCCTCTCACCGCAGGCAACTCCAGAGTAGTGGAGAGTCCAGCCTCTCTCGAGGATTTGGGTTCCAGAGCCCGAGCTGTGCGTGGAGGTGAGCCCGACTATCTCTAGTCGGTATCTCTCAACCTCCCGCACAAGCTCAGGCTCCTTCCCCGCCAGCGAGGTGACATTCCATGTCCCTAGCGCCAGATTCCGTGTCCGGGGATTGGGTCGTCGAGGCCTCCGCCTTCGGCTGCCACCCAATCCACTTTGCACCGGCCCCTTACGGTTCCTCCCGCAGGTGGTGGGCCCACGGGAGGTCGGCCCCACGTCGCTCCTTCGGGCTGAGCCGGCCGGGCCCGTGGGAAAGACCCGGCCACCAGGCGCTCGCATGCGAGCCCCAACCCCGGGTCTGGCTCCAGGGTGGGGCCCCGGTTGCGCCATACCGGGCGACGTCACGGTCCTTGATTTTTTTGTCTTCATAAAGGGTTCTGAACCACTCTTTGTCTGGCCCGTCAGAACAAAAATGTCACACTCAAAACATTAATACATGTACCTTCTTATGTCTTAAGGAAATCAATTAAAGGTGCCCATATCTCTTCAAATTGCAGTGCTTTACCCTTTGCAATATATGTCAATTTCTCTAAAGTGACACACATTGCCATCTCCCTGATCCAAGTGTGTGCAGAAGATATTTCAGTCTCTTTCCAACTCAGAGCAATCATCCTCGTGGCCTGCAGAAGGCCGAAGTCGATAAGAGTCCTCTGATTGTTATTAATAGAAAGATGATCTGGATATATCCCCAGAATACAAAGTTTTGCAATGCACGGTAGTTTAGTTTTTGTGATGTTACTTAGGGTGAAGACAACCATTTTCCAAAAAGTTACCAATTTAGGACACTCCCATACACAGTGAATTAAAGTTCCCTTCTCAGTTAAACACTTTACACATGTGTCTGGAATGTGCGGGAAAAAAGGATTTCAAATACTTATACTAAATACTTATAAGAAGAGACCATTTGGATTTCTTTTCCATCAGCTGTTTTTATTTTAGGGAGCTGAGAGGGTAGCTGTTTTCTGTTTGAGAAAACCATAACTTTAGATTTGTCCGCATTTAACACTTGTCTCAGCAGATTTAGATGAGACTGAACAGCATCAAACACAGACTGTAAGAAATCAAAGGCTTGTTCAATTGAAGGAGAGGAACAATAGATAACTGTGTCATCAGCTTAAAAGTGAAAAAAAGCATTTGACACCTTTTCACCAAGATCATTCACATAAATAGAAAACAGCAATGGCCCCAGAACAGAACCCTGGGGTACTCCTTTAGTTATTGAAAGAAAGGAGGAAGACATGCCAACTAGGTGTACACACTGAGTTCTACCTGATAGATAGTTAGAAAACCAGCCAATAGCATTGTCAGACAGACCAATTTTATGAAGCCGATTTAACAGGGTGACATGATCGACGGTGTCAAAGCCCTTTAACAAGTCAATAAACAACAATGTACAAAACTTTTTACAATCAAGAGCCTCAATGATATCATTAACTACTTTAACTGCAGCAGTTATTGTACTGTGTAATTTTCGAAAACCAGATTGAATGTTTGATAAAATTTCATGAACCTCAATAAATTTTCTAAGCTGTTCAGCAACAATTTTCTCAAAGACCTTTGCCAGTATACATAACTTTGATATCGGCCTGTAGTTATTAAGATTGTCCGAGTCCCCTCCTTTCAACAAGGGAAGAACAAAAGCAGACTTCCAGACCATAGGGATGACATTGTTTAAAAGGCTAAAGTTAAAAAGATATGTCAAGGGTTCAGTTATAAAATCTTTTGACATTTTAAGAAAAAAAGGATCAAGATTGTCTGGACCTGCAGATTTGTCTGTTTCCAGCTCTTTGAGAGCTCTGTAGACCTCTGCCTCAGTCACTGGTCTGAAAACAATTGAGGAAGCTAATAGAGGGGGCAATGAATGCCCTTTTTGTTCAAAAGTTTTGGTAGTTGGATTCAATGTCTCATATAGACAACCTGATGAAACGAAATGTTTGTTAAAACAATTTAGTATTTCAGATTTATCTGTGAGAATAAGTGAATTTTCCACAATGCATGTTGGGAGTTCATTGATCTGTATGTTTCCATAAGATGATTTAATAACTTTCCAAAATTTTTTGGGATCATTAAGATTACTTGTGGTTTTAGACAAGTAATATTCAGATTTACTCTTTTTAATAAGGGAAGTGCAGCGATTTCTGAGTTGTCTAAAACTCAGCCAGTCAACCTGAGACTTTGTTTTTCTGGCCTTAGCCCAAGCATGATCTCTTTCCTTCAAAAGTTCAGACAGCACACAGGAGAACCAGGGATTGTTGCGACCCTTCACTCTAAATTTGCGAAACGGTGCATGTTTGTTGATAATTTCAGACAAAGCATCATAAAAATATTTCCAAGCTAGTTCCACATTATTAATAAGAACAATCTTTTTCCAGTCACAGATCCACAAGTCATGATAAAAAGCTTGTTCACAGAAATGTTTAAAATCAGGTTTAAACACAATTTGAGGTCTTCTTTTAATAATTTTTGTTTGTCTGACAGTGGTGATAACACAATGGTCACTTAAATCATTGGCAAATATTCCAACAGCAGTATATTTATGTGGAACATTTGTAAAAATTAGATCAAGGATGGAGGATTTTATTGGCTGTTTAAGATTTGGCCGTGTTGGATTACTGATCAGCTGTGTGAGATGAAAAGAATCACAAATTACTTTAAAATGATCAGAAACAGACGTCAGCCAATCCAGATTAAAATCCCCGACAAGAAGAATCTCATTAAAGTTTAACATTGCTAGCTGTTCAGTCAATAAGGACAAAGCATCATTTGTTGCTGAAGGAGGTCTGTAACAGCCTACAACTGTGATAGAATGGCCCTCATAAAGTTCTAATTTCAAAGCAAGACATTCAAACTTTTTACTAATAGACAACGATGACAGAACAGTTACCAAAAATCTGTTCCTTACGTAAAGAGCGACACCACCGCCTTTTCTGGGACGGTCACAGCGAAAAACATTGTAACCTCTGATAGCAATGTCATTATCTGTAATTGATTTTGTCAGCCATGTTTCAGACAAAAGAAGAATATCAGTGTTCAATCTGTCAACCCAGATTTTTATCAAATAATCTAATTTAGGGAGAAGACTTCTGACATTTAGATGAGCAATTCCAAGGCCACACTTAGCTTTAAAATCATCAGGAGAACTCAAACATGAAGGTTCTGGACCAGGGTTGGATTCAACATTCCCTGACAGTAAAAGCAGCAATAAAATAACACACTTTTTCTTTACAGAATTGTGTACAGGCATAAAATTGATTTCCTTTTAATTAATCGTTTGTGTTTGAGCTTTTGACCACTCAGTTTCCTCGACTTCCTCTTTAATATCCAAACTCCAAGCCCTCATTCTATCTCCACTGGATCCATTATCATATGAGATAAGTGTAGCATATAATATAGAAATTTGGCATTTCCCATGTCCATGCTTTATCCTGATATTCTCCAGACAGGACAGTGGCGGCTCCTGAAGGGTGTCACAATGTTTTAAAGAAATAAAGTGTTTTATCTGCAATTTCTTAAAAAAAATGTTTTTGAGGAGGAATTGAATATTTCAGACTCAAGTCATTAAACGTTAACAAAGTGCCTTTGTCATATAAATCTCAATTTTTGCAAACCTCTTACAGCCCAAACCTTAAAACCGCCGTCTGCCCTGCCCGGGGTAAACTGTGTATTATTCCAAAAAGGAGAGAACTGAGAAATAGGAGGTGTATTACCAATATGTTTGTGAGCTTTGAACCATATATCAATTGTGTTTATTAGGAAAGGATTTGTTGTTTGTTTTTTTAAGGTTTTTGGATCTGATGAGTATAAGTATAATCTTAATGGGAGCTTAGATATTGTTTATTCAATAGAAACCCAGGCTGGAGGAGACCGTGTCTGGAAATAAAACATAGCGCATCGAAGCTGAGCAGCCCAGTAATACCACTGTAAACTCGGCATCTGTAAACCACCCGTCACATGGAAGATACAGTAGTCTAAGCCTGAGTCTAGGTTTTTTGTTGTTCCAGATAAATCTACAAAGAATTTTGTTAATTTCCTTAAAAATATGTTTTGGCAGTGGCAGTGACTGAAACAGGTACAAAAATTTCGGCAGAGTTTTCAATTGATTTACGACTTCATCCATTAGTGGGTCATAATTTGCTTTAACAATTGTATTAATTTGGGGTGATCTTGACTCCAAGATATGTAAATCCTTCTCTTGCATTAAGAAAGGGCGATCTTATGACTGGGTTACTCCTTTCCTCCTTGTTTAGGAAGAGTATGGAAGATTTTGTGTCATTAATATTATATCCCGAAAACTTACCAAACCTATTAATTCATTGTAATATTGCTGGTATACTTGTTGATAATTTGGTCAAGGAAAGTATCACATCATCCGCGTTTAGCGATATTCTATGTTCTTGGTCTCCAATAGTAATTCCTGACAGATTTGCTTCATTTCGAATAGATATAGCGGCTCAATGGCCAGAATAAATAGTAGTGGGGACAGAGGGCATCCCTGACGGGTTGATCTTTCTAGGGTTATTTGGCTTGATAAATTGTTATTAGTCCTCACACATGCCACAGGGTCAGTGTATATTAACTGTATCCATTTTAAAAACTTTCCCCCGATTCCATATCTCGGCAATACATTGAACAAATAGGGCCACTCTATTCTATCAAATGCCTGTCTTGCATCTAAGGACAATAGTGCATTATCTCTGACATTATTATTACAGTGAATTATATTAAGGACTCGTCTAATGTTATGAAATCCCTGACGGCTCCTTACAAATCCATTCTGATCATTATGCACTAAAAAAGGGACGTATGGATCAAGTCTTTTAGCAAGAACTATACATAATATTTTTGTGTCCACTCCCATGAGACTAATTGGCCTGTATGATGAGCAGTCAGTTGGTGTTTTACCAGGTTTTAAGATAAGAGTTATTGTAGCAAGTCTTAAAGTTGGAGGTAGGGTACCGATATCTAATAATTCATTAAACATATCCAAAAGTGGAGTTAACAATTGCTTCTGAAACATTTTGTAGAATTCTATAGTCAAACCGTCAGGCCCAGGAACTTTACCTGAGTTTACGCTTTTTATGGCTTGCAATAATTCTTGTTCAGTTATGTCCTTATCTAAGTCCTTCCTGGCCTCCTCATCAAGTGCCTGAAATTGAAGATGGTTGAGAAAAGCATCTCGATCAACCAGGTCGGCAGAAGATTCTGATCTATACAATGATTGATAAAAGTCTTTGAATGCATTATTAATATCTTGTGGATCATTTGTGGTCTCACCTGATTGTGTGGTTATGCCGTTAATGGCTCTTTCAGATTCTATTTTTTTAATTCTCCATGCTAACAATTTACCAGCCTTTTCCCCCGATCATAAAAAGCTTGTTTTAACCACAGTAGACTTTTGCTGCTTTATCACTTGTAAGTTTGTTATATTGCACTCTTAGGATTAGTTTAGATTGTTTTTGTTTGCCATAATCCTTATGCTTATTTATGTCTATTTCTAATGATTTTATTTGTTTCTCTAATTTAATCATTTCTGACTTTTGTTCCTTGCTTCTAGTGCTTGTAAAGCTGATAATTTCCCCTCTAATGTATGCTTTAAACACTTCCCATCTAATTGATGCATTAGTTTGATCAGTATTAATTTCAAAATAGATATCAATCTTCTTCAACATATTTAACAAACTCTGGACTTTGGAGCCACCACATCTGCAGGCGCCAGTTAGTGGGAGATATTTTTAGCTTGTCAAAAAATATAGACAAGGAAATGGGCGAGTGGTCACTTATCACTATACATTCATACCAACAGTTTTTAATTTTTTATACTAGTTCTTGAGATACTAAAAAATAATCAATACGTGATCTAGATTTGTGTATCCCTCAATAACAGGAGTATTCCAATTTAACTGGGTTAAGTTTCCTCCATATCTCTGTCAAATTTAAGTCATTCACATATTGTATTATGGTTTTCCTGGATTGAGTTTTTGGGGGGTCGGATTTTGTTGATTGATCTACGAAGGAGTCAGAGTGCAGTTGAAGTCCCCACCTATTATGTTTAGGCCGTATAAAGACGATAATGTTAAAAAAAAGTTCTCAAAGAATTTGGGTTTGTCTTCATTAGGTCCGTAGATGTTAGCCAGATTTACTGCAATAGAAAGTATATTACCCTGAGCAATAACAAACCTCCCTTGAGGGTCTTGAACAATATTAGTAAGTTGAAAAGGAATTGTCTTATGGATAAGAATTAGATTTTCTGAAGAAAAATTATTTTCGAATGCAAGTTTTTAATCCTGTTCATAACCTGTTTCAGTTTAGTTAACTTATTGAGTTCCCGGACATTCCAGCTTGTGAGTTTCAAATCAGACAATTTAGAATTTTCCATAATGCTTTAAGAACATAATAAATATCCATATTGAGTGTGACATAAAAAATAAAACAGATTAAAAAATAAAAAAAGAACCGATAAGAACAAGTCCCCTGATCCTTGAGATTCCATTCCCTTCCCTTACTTAAACAACCTATGTAAGGGCAGTGCCAATCCACACTAACGAAGAGTGGCAAAAACTGTGTAGAAACACTCCTCCGACAACTTACCCAGTTCGTCCCCGCAACTCCGCATTTCAACATCTCTAATGCCCAACGACTCGACCATATACCAAAAATTAAATTGCACAAGCCTGCTTGGTGCGTAACAAAAAGTGTCAATCAAGTACGGTACTGCACTTTTGTCCTCAAGTCCAGTTATCTATATTCGGTGTATTTAAATTACAAACCTAGTTTGATAGGAAGTCCTCTGCTTCTTCAGGTGTGGAGAAAACAATTATTTTCCCCTCGTGAAGAATCCTCATCTTGCAAGGGTGTAATTAAAATCCCCTAAAGGATCCGGCCTCAATGAACTTTTTCTTCGCTGCGTTGAATGGACTTCGTGTCTTCATGGTTTCTGCTGAGAAATCTTGTGCAAAGAAGATCTTGTAGTTCTCGTGGGTGATCATACACTTTTTAGCTGTTTGAAACACTCGGTCTTGAAACAGTGAGAACCGAATGATTACCGCTCTGCTCTGACCTAGGTTTCGCTAAAGTGCGGTGTGCCCTTTCCAAGATGAAGGTTCTAGAGGTATCAAGACCCATCCAAATCGGTAGCATGTGTTGAATGAACTCCACCATGGGTCGAGTTTTTTCCGCTGACTCTGGTAGTCCCACAAGCCTCAGATTCTTGCGTCTGCCGCGGTTCTCCAAGTCTTCCGTCTTAATTTCCAAATAAGCAATGCGTTTTACAGCATCAGTTAGCTGGAGTTTCACTCTTTCTATATCGTCTTCAGCAGTCCCTATCAGGTCCTCAACTTCCGTTAGCCGCTTATCATTAGCAATGATGTCCGCTTTTTAGATCAGCTGGCCTGGTTTTGAGTATGCATAAGTTGTATTTTCAAGATTTTTTGCAAAGTTGCGGGGAGCACTCAAACTAAGCTGCCATCTTGGTCCGCGACTCCACAGCGCCCCCCGAGTTTTTCCATTTTAACTAAAATGGCTTCCTTCACCTCTCTCAAACCATCTGGCCTCTCTGGACAAAATTGGGACATTGCTGTCCTCAAAGGAATGTCCTTTCTCTTTGAGGTGGAGGTGGACTGGAATTAGAGACAAAACGTCTTCACCTTGAAAACTAAGTCCAAATGCTTTTACTTTAAACTTTTCTTCAAGATGACCTGGTTGACTGAGAACCTTCACAGACTTACATATAATTTAATAATTTGTATTCTTTTTAATTTATATATATATATATATATATATATATATATATATATATATATTTTTTTAAACTTTGTCCTTCACCCTCCGCTGCACTTTTCTGGACCGAGATGTCTGGTGTCCTTCCAGGGATGTGCTGTAGCCACTCTTCCAGTTTGGGGGTTACTGCCCCGAGTGCTCCGATGACTACAGGCACCACTGTCGCCTTCACCTTCCAAGCCTTTTCCAGCTCTTCTCTGAGCCCTTGGTATTTCTCTAGTTTCCTTTTTCCTGATGTTGCAATCACTTGGTATTGCCACGTCAACCACAACAGCCTTCCTCTGTTTGTCCACCACGACAATGTCTGGTTGGTTCGCCATTACCAATCTGTCAGTCTGAATCTGGAAGTCCCACAGGATCTTGGCTCGGTCATTCTCTACCACCTTTGGAGGTGTTTCCCACTTTGACTTCGGGGTTTCCAGTCCATACTCCGTACATATTCTGTACACTATGCCAGCCACTTGGTTATGGCACTCCATGTATGCATTCCCTGCCAGCATCTTACACCCTGCAGTTAAGTGTTGGATTGTCTCAGGGGCCTGTTTGCACAGCCTACACCTTGGGTCTTGTCTGGTGTGGTAGATTTGGGCCTCTATTGCTCTGGTGCTCAGGGCCTGCTCCTGTGCAGCCATGATGAGTGCCTCTGTGCTGTCCTTCAGTCTGGCCCGTTCTAGCCATTGGTAGGATTTCTTGATATCAGCCACTTCAGTTATGTTCCGGTGGTACATCCCATGTAGGGGTTTGTCCTCCTATGATGGTCCCTCGTCCAGCTACTCTTCCTCTATTCCCCATTGCCTGAAACATTCACTGAGCACGTCATCTGTTGGGGCCTTATCTTTGATGTACTTGTGGATCTTGGACGTTTCATCCTGGATAGTGGCTCTCACACTCACTAGTCCACAGCCGCCTTCTTTACGGCTAGCGTACAGTCTCAGGGTGCTAGATTTGGGATGGAACCCTCCATGCATGGTGAGGAGCTTTCGTGTCTTAACGTCTGTGATCTGTATCTCTTCCTTTGGCCACCTTATTATTCCCGCAGGGTATCTGATCACTGGCAAGGCGTAGCTGTTTATTGCCCGTGCCTTGTTCTTGCCATTGAGCTGACTTCTTGCCTTACTCGTTGGAGGTATTTGGCAGTTGCTGTTTGCCTTGTTACCTCTTCGAGGTTGCCATTTGCCTGTGGTATTCCAAGGTACTTGTAACCATCCTCAATGTCTGTTATTGTTCCTTCTGGGAGTGAGACCCCTTCTGTGTGGACTACCTTCCCTCTCTTTGTCACCATTCGACTACACTTCTCAAGCCCGAATGACATCCCAATGTCAGAGCTGTAGATCCTGGTGGTGTGGATCAGTGAGTCGATGTCCCACTCGCTCATAGCGTATAGCTTGATGTCATCCATGTAGAGGAGGTGACTGATGGTGGCCCCATTCCTGAGTCGGTATCCATAGCTAGTCATGTTGATTATTTGGCTGAGGGGGTTCAGGCCTATGCAGAACAGCAGTGGGGATAGAGCATCTCCTTGGTATATGCCACATTTGATGGATACTTGTGCAAGTGGCTTGCCATTGGCCTCAAGGGTGGTTTTCCACAGCCTCATTGAGTTTGCAATGAAGTCTCTTAGAGTCCTGTTGATGTTGTACATCTCCAAGCATTCAGTGATCCATGTGTGTGGCATTGAGTCATATGCTTTCTTGTAATCAATCCAGGCAGTGCACAGGTTGGTGTGTAGGGTTCTGTAGTCTTGGTTGACTGTTCTGTCAACCAGAAGTTGGTGTTTAGCCCCTTCTGGTTTCTTTGCCGATGCCCTTCTTTGCTTTGCTCATGTATTGATCCATGTGCCCACTTATCTTAGCCGCAATGATGCCTGACATGAGCTTCCATGTTGTGGAGCGACAGGTTATTGGCCGATAGTTGGATGGGACTGTACCCCTTGTGGGATCCTTCAGGATCAGGATTGTATGCCCTTCGGTAAGCCATTCAGGGTGCGTCCCATCCCTTAGCAGCTGGTTCATTTGTGCTGCAAGGCGCTCGTTGAGTGCAGTGAGCTTCTTTAGCCAGTAGGTCAGGGCCCGGTGCTGTCCAGTTTTTCATACCTGAGACCCTTTCTTGGATGTCTGCCGCTGTGATGGTAACTGGATTCTGTTCAGGGAGGTTGCTGTGGTCCTCTCTCAGAGCCACCAGCCACTGTGCATCGCTGTTGTGTGATGCCTCCCTCTCCCATATACTTTTCCAGTATTGTTCAGTTTCCAGCCTTGGAGGGTCTGCTCTTCTGTTATTACCCTGCCATTGAGCGTACACTTTTGCAGGTTGTTGCAGAGTTGCGAACAGCCGGTTTATTCTTCTGGCTTTATTCTCTCTCGTGTACCTCGTTAGGCGACTGGCCAAGGCTTGGAGCCTTTGTTTGGCAGTTTCAAGTGCTTCAGGTATGGGCATCTGGTTGTACCTCTTGGGTACTTGTTTTCTCATTGCACCTTTCTTGGCCTCTGTCAGTTGGCTTACTTCTCTACGTGTCTGCTTGATCTTAGCCTCCAGCCTTCGTTTCCATGGTGGGTACTGTTTCTCATGGCTCCCATGGTTGCTCTTATAACCAAGCATCTCGAGGATCACTGCTGCTGAGTTGTATAGCAGCTCATTGGTTTCAGTGATTGTGGTAGGGATCGCACTCAATGCTGCAGTCACATCTTCTGGGAGACTTTCTGAAGGTACTTCACTTAGCCGTTGTAATTGGCGTCGGGGTTGCCTTGCATTCATTCTCGCCCCCGTTGGCTCCCCTCTGACCTCTCGTCCTGGCTCCCCCTTGCCGTACCATTTTTTGTGTTGTATCTCATCAATCTGAAGTTGTGATAGCAGCTGCCGGATGTTGGAACAGTGAACTACAAGATGCTTCGATGTAAACCTGGATTGTGGGTTTCAAAGTATATATATATATTAGGGCTGGGACTCGATTAAAAAAATGTATCTAATTAATTAGAGGCTTTGTAATTAATTAATCAAAATTAATCGCATTTTAATTACATATAAATATTTGACCTGAGAACAGTGAGAAGTAATTTTTCATTGAATAATGACTGAATACATAAGCTTAATCAACAAAATATTGTTTATTTATTTCAGTCCAGGAGACCATTGCAATTTTGCCATTAAGTTTAGCAGTGTAGTTACCCTGGTCCTTGTACTTTTACTCGAGTCGGGCTAACGTCACGCTAACTCCTATGTGTTTGCGTTGAGGTGATATTTGAGGTTCGATGTGCTGTAGTATCGCAAAACCCTTGTTGCATAGCTTGCACACAACCATGCTCTTGTCAAGGCTTCCATCCTTTCGTTTTTAAACAAAATTTCCCATCCACGGGGCCAAGCAAAGCGGTCTCGTCAGCTTCTTCGCTCATGTTGACTGTGGTCGGAAGTCAAGAACGCTAGTTGATGCTCCAGTATAATTGGTCCGTCGAAACTCATTCATTGAAAAACGGTCCGCGGTGCAAAAATAAGTGTGGTTAAAATTATGTTATTTATTTTTTGCGTAATTAATCCTAATTTTACACGTTAAAGTCCTGCAATTAATTAATCTTAATTAACGCGTTAAAGTCCCGGCCCTAATATATATATATATTAATAAAATATAATGAGATAATAATATATTTGTGTCCACAGACTCTGTGAGGCTGCTCCATGGGCCCAGGCTGTGCTCAGGATCACTGGAGGTCCACTGGGACCAGTCCTGGACCTCAGTCTGTGAAGAGGACTTTGACCTGCAGGATGCAGTGGTGGTCTGCAGGGAGCTGGGCTGTGGGGCTCCTTCTCTCCTCCAGGGGGTGCTCTATGAAGAGGGGCGGGCTCCTCTGGGGCAGACGTTCCAGTGTGAGGGCCATGAGTCTGCTCTGATGAACTGTACCAGGTCCAGCTCAGGGAACACCTGCTCATCTGGAAAAGCTGTGGACCTCACCTGCTCAGGTAAAAAAGGGGCGGGGCTTCCCCCATTAACTTCTTGTTTTGTTTGTTTAGACTTGGTTACGTCCAGGTCAAGTCCGGTTTAGACCTGGTTTAGAACTGGATTAGTCCATTTCAAGTCCAGTTTTAGACCTGGTTTAGACCTGGTTTAGTCCTTGTTTAGACCTGGTTTAGTCCAGGTTTAGTCCAGGTTTAGTCCAGGTTTAGTTCAGGTTTAGTTCAGGTTTAGACCTGGTTTAGGCCTAGACCTGGTTTAGTCCTGGTTTAGACCTGTTTTAGTCCTGGTTTAGACCTGGTTTAGACCTGGTGTCGTCCTGTTTTAGTCCTGGTTTAGACCTGGTTTCGTCCTGTTTTAGTCCTGGTTTAGACCTGGTTTAGGCCTAGTTTAGTCCTGGTTTAGACCTGGTTTAGACCTGGTTTAGACCTGGTTTAGTCCTGGTTTAGACCTGGTTTAGACCTGGTGTCGTCCTGTTTTAGTCCTGGTTTAGACCTGGTTTCGTCCTGTTTTAGTCCTGGTTTAGACCTGGTTTAGGCCTGGTTTAGACCTGTTTTAGTCCTGGTTTAGTCCTGGTTTAGACCTGGTGTCGTCCTGTTTTAGTCCTGGTTTAGACCTGGTTTCGTCCTGTTTTAGTCCTGGTTTAGACCTGGTTTAGGCCTGGTTTAGTCCTGGTTTAGACCTGGTTTAGTCCTGGTTTAGACCTGGTTTAGACCTGGTGTCGTCCTGTTTTAGTCCTGGTTTAGACCTGGTTTCGTCCTGTTTTAGTCCTGGTTTAGACCTGGTTTAGGCCTGGTTTAGACCTGTTTTAGTCCTGGTTTAGACCTGGTTTAGACCTGGTGTCGTCCTGTTTTAGTCCTGGTTTAGACCTGGTTTCGTCCTGTTTTAGTCCTGGTTTAGACCTGGTTTAGACCTGGTTTAGTCCTGGTTTAGACCTGGTTTAGACCTGGTTTAGACCTGGTTTAGTCCTGTTGGGGATTAGTGCTCTATTTGAAAAAATTTTAGGATATAGTGCACAGGCCTACTGACCTGATGAATAGAGGAAGAAAACCTGTAGGTCACCTGGGGGTCCAGTCAAATTCTGCCTGAATTTTACCACCTAAGGTCAGAGGAGAGCCATTTTTTACTAGAGCAGGTCATCCATAGTACAGTCTTGGTGCTTTTTAAGTACTATCAGTTAAGTGCTTAATGAAAAATATCAAATCAATTAATAAAATAGGAGTTAGTAAAGATAAACCCTTGTTAGTAATCACACAGTTCGTCAAACAATTGTCCGAGACTTGATCCATGGATACCCCGTTAATGTGCTGTTCCTGTAGGTCTGTGTCTGGGTCTATGATGTGGTACATATGAGTAGAACGATAGAGCCAGGTCCCACTGACATTACTATGACATGCCTCAGGTAAGTGCGTCTAGTTTTTAGATTCAGTAATAAGTGCTGGCAGGAAGATTGCTCCATACAATAAATAAACATTAAAAATATTAAATAACATGAGCAATTTTTATTAAAAAAACACACCAAGATACAAATTATTTACAATACACACAATTGTTTTACTGAGGAGGTATAGTCAGAGAAAGTGTCAGTGGAAAGGTAGGCAATGGTGTGGACCTGGTGTGGACCTGGTGGAGAAAGTGTTTTAAGGGGCAAAGGTTAGGGATGGGTAATGGTTAAGGTTAGGGGTGGGTAGTGGTTAAGTTTAGGGATGGGTTATGGTTAAGGTTAGGGATGGGTTATGGATAGGGATGGGTAATGGTTAAGGTTAGGGATGGGTAATGGTTAAGGTTAGGGATGGGTTATAGTTAGGGATGGGTAATGGTTAAGGTTAGGGATGGGTTACAGTTAGGGATGGGTAATGGTTAAGGTTAGGGATGGGTGCTGGTTAAGATTAGGAAATATTGAGGTTATGGAAAAAAATAAAAGAAATCAAAAATAATTTTTGTTATTGATTACTTGTCATTTAGGACTCTAGGGGCTAGTGTAGCCAGGTTTTGTATCCAGATTTTTTCTGCTCTCTTCCTCTGGCCTATGGTCCAGTGGTCGTTGTGCTCGACTCCGGTGATGATCAGGTGAGTTGTGGGATAGATGAGGAAGTGTGTGACTAGGGACGTGTTCTGTCGACCTTCCCTAATATTGTACAGGTGTTGTTTTAGCCGGGTTTGAATTGTATGTTTGGTTTCTCCTATGTAGTGGTTATTGCAGAAGGTGCAGGTGATGACATAAACTGTGTTGGATGTTTGTAGTGAGAGTGTAACGGGGACTGGCAGACCAGTGTTGCTATGAGGGTTATGAATGAATTTGCAGGGGGTTGGGAATGTGCTTGTTTTCTTTGTAACATGATTTGACCAGATAATCTTGAAGGTTTTTGTTGCGTCTGAAGGCAGAGACAATGCGGTATTGACAGAATGGCTGGTAGTCTTGTTGTAGGTGTGTGAAGGACTGTTTAATTGTTTTGTGTAGGTTTAAGATTGTGTGGGAGAATGTGGTGATCAACGGAAGAATACGCAAGTTCTTTATATGCGTGTCTACAGAGACTGGAGGGGAGGGATTCAAACCCTGGTTAGGGGGGGGAAGGGGAGGATTGGGAGATAGGGGTGGCGGTTTGTCATGGCCAATGGCCCAGAAACTGGAAGACTCCAGCGCACACCCCAGACAAAAGGTAAAAGGTTCAAAAAATAAAGTTTATTTGGTCCCGAAGGTACAACACAAAATCCAGGAAAAAAACAAGACTAGAGTCCGAACATATAATCCAGAAATAATAATACAAAAAAGAAACCAGACTAGTAAAAACACTAGAACCTCCTCAGAAACACAGACTACGACAAATAAGACACAGGGAAACAGAACAGACCCATGGGTAGGGAGACGACGACCTGGCACCGAGCAGCAGAACACACAGGTTTAAATAGACACAGACAACAAGGAACAGGTGAAACATTAGGGCGGAGCAGGCAATCACACAGAAGGGGAAGACAACAGGCAGGAAGTAAATAATAAAACACAGACAGGAGTAAGACATTTCAAAATAAAACCCAAGGACTCGAATACAATCTTAAAACAAAAATCAAATACCATAATAAATATATGACATCAAAAACAACAGACACACAGAATACACTAACAAAACAGACTATTTTAACAGACATGAATCCTGACACGGTTAGTGTAGACAACAATTCTTCTTGGACCAGGGGTGAAAGTCGGTCTCTTTCGGAGCGAGTGGGAGTAAAGGAGGCCATGGTCTGGTATTTTAGGTGACGTGAAATCTTTTGAATAGCCACGCTTACGCAGAGCAGAGAACAGGGTTGAAGTCTGTGGTATTTGAACAGATGCGATGAAATCTGATGAGCTGTGATTTTATTATTCCAGAGAAGGTGTGTTTGGGGTGATAGCTTGATTTATGAAGAATGGCATGTGTATCTGTCGTTTTGAAGTAAACCTTGGTTTTAATCTGTTTTTGGGTATCTTTTAGGGGACTGAAAAAAATTGTTGTTTAGCAGACCAGTTCCACACTTATCACTTCCAGACGCCCCAGCAAGCAGGAGTCTGGACTAACACCGAGATCTTCCCCACAGGAGATTAAATGTGCCCTTTTTTAATACTCACAGATGTTTCTTGCTTGGATAAGACCGAACGAGTCTTCAGGACTTATAATTAACAACTCTGTTTGTTATCATAAAAAGACAGAGCCTGGAGAGATCTGACAATCAGGTCACAAAAGGACTCAAGACCAGGACAGAATGGCACCATAACCGTAAAGTCTGGTTGATAAAGTTGTGTATTCAGCTTTAACAGAAATATCTCCTTTCCAGGCACCAGGCCAGGAATGCTTTGATCAGAGCCTGCGAGGATGATCAAACAATACCCCCTGATGGTCAAATGGACAAATGGCTCTAACTTCGCTAAAAGACAGTTGGGTGTTAATTTGTATAAAGGAAAGATATTGTGTTGATGTTCTAACAATTATACTGTTCGTTTCCAGGACGCGGAGTTTTACAAGCTAAATAATTCCTTATCCCATTTCTACAAGTTTACGTTTTATTTTTAATAAAATGTAATGAATATGTTTTCATAATAAGTCTGACAAATGCATTGTCTTTGTATAATCCTACAAGTACGAATGTTTTGTGTGTTTTATGAGAACCAGGGAGAATATGGTGAAACAAAGGAATGTTTTTTTAAACTTTGTGTAACCATTTTACTAAGCGACTCCCCTTTTGTCCGTAAGGACACGTGAGACGCGCCCCCAGCCCTAAAGGTGATAAAGCTGACTGCTGGCCAAGAACGCTCTCTCTTGCCTCTCCGCCTTCTCTGCCTCCACAAGGGCCGGTCCATCAGGACCGTTAACGCAACCATTACAAGCTTCGGACCTCGTGTAAACGAGTAAACTCTCTTTGTACTTTGAAGCCAGCAAGTTTAGCTTGTTACTCTAAAGTTTTCCTTCATTTTCCTTCAAAGTTTAACTTCATTTTATTTTGAAAGCGTTTTTGCCTGCTGAAACCAGTTAGCTTGGCCAAACCTAGCTTTCTCAAAGCAAGTTTTAACCCAGAAGAACAGCCGCTAAGACCTCTTCCAGTGGACCTCGCAACGACTTTGAAAGACTTAATTTTTACACGGAACTGATGCGGAAGGCCTGGCTAGTTCGGACAGTAACACAACGCTTCCCTCCTCGGGCGCACGGCGACCCTCTTCTGGAGAGTGTACACGGCGGCCATCTTGGAGGCGACCCGAGTCATCAGCCGTCGACAGGGCTCTGAAGAACCTTTGGACCTCTTGTTGCTAAGATCTGGTACCAATCATGACCCCCAGGGTGAGTCTAACGTTGCACAAAAGTTGGCGTCATAAGTTTACTGTCTAAACATAAGAGCCTTGGCCCAGAAGCAGTCATCTAAGTTCCAGTTAAAAGCTCCCTAAAAGCCCTTCGGTAATAACGGAGTCCAATAATCAATACTTCCTTTGTTTCACAAACCCTGTGAAAGCAAATGTTTATTCCTGTGTTTAACCCTGTGTTTATCCCTTTTGTGTTTATCCTTTCCATGTTCCCATTTTATTCACCATTATCGATTTGTGTAATTTTTAATAAAATCCCAGAAAAGACATTAATGTTTCTCTGTTTATATTAAGAAATGTTCATAAACTATGAGAATTCTCCTTCTTTTAGATTAATGAGACTAGCTTTAACAGTTTCTCTGGACCTGTGCAAAATCAGAGTGGTGCCCCTTTTAATCATAAATTAATTTTAATAAATTTATATTAATATCAAAATTAATTATTAAAATTATTAAAATTAATCTTCTATATGTTTATACAAACATACCCTTGTACGCTACAGTTGTGTCAAGAAAATGAACCTGCTGTGGATGTATGGTGTATTTGAGTTTGATGGATGGGTGGTGATTATTCAAGATGTCTATAAATTGTTGGAAAGTGTGCAGAGGGTGTGGCCATGCTCCAATGATGTCATCCAGATAACGGAGAAAAAACAGGGGTTGGAGGGGGCATTTTGTAAGGGCCTCCCGTTCCCACTCGCTCATGTAGATGTTGGCGTAGGCGGGGCAAACATTTGGCCCATGGCTGTTCCCCTTATCTGGTTTAGACCTGGTTTAGTCCTTGTTTAGACCTGGTTTAGTCCTGGTTTAGACCTGGTTTAGACCTGGTTTAGACCTGGTTTAGTCCTTGTTTAGTCCTGGTTTAGTCCTGGTTTAGTCCTGGTTTAGACCTAGTTTAGACCTGATTTAGACCTGGTTTAGACCTGGCTTAGTCCTAGTTTTGACCTGGTTTAGACCTGGTTTAGTCCTTGTTTAGTCCTGGTTTAGTCCTGGTTTAGTCCTGGTTTAGTACTGGTTTAGTCCTGGTTTAGACCTAGTTTAGACCTGATTTAGACCTGGTTTAGACCTGGTTTAGTCCTTGTTTAGTCCTTATTTAGTCCTGGTTTAGTCCTGGTTTAGTCCTGGTTTAGACCTGGTTTAGTCCTTGTTTAGTCCTGGTTTAGTCCTGGTTTAGTACTGGTTTAGTCCTGGTTTAGACCTAGTTTAGACCTGATTTAGACCTGGTTTAGACCTGGCTTAGTCCTAGTTTAGACCTGATTTAGACCTGGCTTAGTCCTGGTTTAGTCCTGGTTTAGTACTGGTTTAGTCCTGGTTTAGACCTAGTTTAGACCTGATTTAGACCTGGTTTAGACCTGGCTTAGTCCTAGTTTAGACCTGGTTTGGACCTGGTTTAGACCTGGTTTAGTCCTGGTTTAAACCTGGTTTAGTCCTGGTTTAAACCTGGTTTAAACCTGGTTTAGTCCTGGTTTAAACCTGGTTTAGACCTGGTTTAGACCTGGTTTAAACCTGGTTTAGTCCTGGTTTAGACATGGTTTAGTCCAGGTTAAGTCCAGTTTTATTTCAATGATAAGTCTGTATTTTCATCATAAACTGGAATAAATACATTTGACTTGGTTGAGCTCACGTCAGTGCCTCTAACGACACATAAACACAGAACTGTAGTCAGAGTCTGTTCTTGTCCCGACCAATGCACACATCAAAGCCCTCTGCTGGCTCCACACATACATCACATAAAGACAAGAGAGAAGAAAACCATATTAGTATAGTATCATTCAGTTAAAAATCATAAGTATTCAGGTATTTTATTGCTTGTGGAATGAATAATAGCTTGGAGCTATTTTTCTTGAATAGAAGAAGACAGAAGCGATGACCGGAGGGCAGCAGGACAAACTCAGAGAAAAGACCATAACATATGAGTTAACCTGCCTTTCTCAGAGCATTTCCAACATGAAGGATCTTTTTAAGATTCAGTTGTGCATTTTAACTGTCGTACAATACATTCTGTTTACAATTTTAAACTGAGTTAGTCTGGTTCTAATATTTGGACCCAGTCTTTATTTATGAATGTCATCTTTAAATCTTTAAGAGAGAGAGAAATAGAGAGAGAATATTATTTTTTTATTTTTATTTATAAATAATTGCTTCAATAACTTGTTCTTGTCTCTGTTCAGATCCAGTCAGGTTGGTGGGACAGTCCAGTGGCTGTGCTGGGACTGTGGAGCTGAGACACAGAGGAGAGTGGAGACCAGTGTCTGTCTCTGGAGTCTGGGTCCTGAAGTCTGCAGCTGCTGTGTGTCGAGACCTGGACTGTGGTTCATCTGTTTCTGTAAAAAGAAGATATGATTTTCCAAAGAGACCTATGTGGCTGGTCAGTGGTGACTGTTTAAATCAGACATCTCTGAGAGACTGTGTAATGGGAACAGACTTCAGTCACACAGATGGTCTGGAAGTGGTGTGTTCAGGTAAAAGAGCTGTTTATTGAATTAAATTATTTTATTACTTATTTAAATTACAGCTGCATCAATTTATTTCAGGTACATTTCTCGGGTCATTATTTGTCTTTGTGAGAAAATCAGATTCAGAGAATACAATTTATTTTGATATTTTTATTTTGTGAAACATTATATTGTAGTAAACTGAGCTGAAAAGTTATAAATGTATTGTTTCCAAAGAAAAAGAGACTCAGAAACAAGCTCCAACAAAAGCAGATCTAAGAAAGAACTAAATATGAAACACAGGAACCTGTCTGAACCTGGTTGGTTTTTATTGAGGTACATCTTCAGTGAAGCTTAAAGCTCCACTCCCTCATTTTCTTTTTGTCCCTGTCTCAGAGCCACTCTCCTCCAACAGCAGCAGAGGGACCTCTCCTGCTTCTCTTTATTCAACAAATAAAACCAGACAAACTGAAGTTTAGAGTTTAGCGTTAGCCTAGCTCCGACTTCAGCGTCAGGACGACAATTATCTCCTCCTCGTTAAACATTACGTGATTAAATTGACTGTATTTATCCATGTTTTACGTTGCCTTCCTTTTCTCTGTTGATGCTTTTCTTTTTTGAGCTGTTTCTTTGTTAAAATACATATTCAGCTCAAAATACACTTTATCAGCAGCTGTTAAACTTCCTGGAACGTCACATGACAAGCTGGTGTCGACCAATGGGAGCGCTCCTTTTTCAAGCATGTGATTGGCCAATTGTTTCTGTTCATGAGTAAAAGTCTATTAAAATACTTTTATACTTATAATAAACGGCAGATGGCATCATAAAGCCTGTTTTTTCACTAATAATTACTTTTATAATAAACCATTTGGCGTTTAAACCTTTTTTCCAACTAGAAGAATAAAAACCTATTTTACACAACACATGAGACTGGAGACTCTGTGGTGCGTTCGAGATGAGTCAGTCCTGCGCAGATACGATCGTCGTCAATCGGTGCAGTGCATGCTGGTTAGTGTAGTGTCCGAGTCTCCACCGACTTGTTCTGGCGTAACCTCTGCACCGCAAGCGGTAATCTCGTGAGACCAAGGCCTCAGTTGATTTTTAACAACTGCACTCGCCTGCATTGACCACAAGGTCTAAGTGCATGATGGGAAATGATGTCCTGTCAGTGTGAGCAGTGACAGCTGATTGACACTGCCCCTTTCCTCCCCACACCTTTATTCATTTTAATCTATTCTAGACTAATAGTCGACTACAAACCGGTGAAAACTGTTTAGACTTTTATCAAATATGGAAAACACATTATTAAATCAACTTAATGAGATGGATTTGTCTTATTTCAAACTTAATACTTTCAAAGCAAATTCAACATTAAAATACTATAATCATCTGTGTCTTTAATACTTTCAGTCAAAGTGTGTTGAACACAGGTTTTGAAGCAGAAGTGCGTTCATAAAATGTACTTTTATTGAACAAATACTCTCAACACACGTGAGATTTGTTCTTGACGAGAGGCTGTGTGATCTGAGCCAAACACGCTGGTCTCGTCTATTAACTGTCCGACTTAAAGGCGGCTGTTTTTCCTCGTCCACTGTCCATCTCCAACACACCTATTGTCTGTCTTTATTCAGACAAACTAATATATTTCATTAAAAATTATTTTTGGGTGACGTTACTGGATTACGCGGCTTTTGGAAATATTAAACACACTTGGAGGACTTGGTTCAAAACTAACTAAGAAACTAAATGAGGAAAAGGAGACTGCTTTGGAGAATTGTTTGGCAGACATGGATCAATACACACGGCTGAATGATTTAATAATCACTGGGCTGGACGTTAAACCGTGGACCTACACAAAAGCCGTGGTGCCAGAAGGTTAACCAAGTGAGCTGGACCTAGAGTCGGTCGAACAACAGGTCGTTTGATTTATATGCAAAACAACGACATCGCTCTGGACACTCGGGATATAAAGGGCCTGCCACCTGTTGCCCCGTAAGGACCAGCAAAATAAAACTACAGTAATACTAAGGTTCATAAGCAGGAAACATAAAAGCACACTTCTCAAGAAGGAAAGAAAACTCAACGGAACTAACGTTTACATTAATGAACACTTAACACAGAGAAATGTGACATTTCCAGAGACAAAATACAAACAGAACACCTGAGCAGGTAAAAATACTTTGGGTCAAGGAGGGCCATGAACTGGACAGATATAAATGAATGAACAGGTCATTAATGACACTGAGAATCTCTACTTATCATGACAGACACTCATCACACTGACTCATTACTGATAACGTGGGCGCTCTGAATGAACTGGAAATATTTGCATGTGATGAATATTAATCAATGAATGATATGTTAAATAATGTTGACCTGATATACACTTCTACAAAGGCAACAGTCTTAACTGTAAATATTATAATGATGAACTTATTGCACTCAACAAACCAGAAATATGTCCATAATTAATTTTAATATTCGTAGCTTATACGCAAACTTTGAGAATATCAAAGAATATCTGAGTAAGTTAACATAATTGCTATTTCAGAAACCTGGATAAAGAAGGAGAAACCAGTTCATTTTACACTTGATGGCTGCCAAATGTTTAACAGAAACAGAAACCAGAAAAGTGTTGGGGCTGTTGCTCTTTATGTGGACAAAAACCTGAACGCCAAACTGGTGCACAACACGACTTTATCGACTGATAATCTGTTTGAATGTGTCACGGCTCAGATTAATTTGGGAAAACACAAAAACACACTTGTTTCTTGTATTTATAGAGCGCCTGATGGTAACAGAGTCTTTTTTTAGAAAGTATGGAACAAATCTATACAAACCAAAATCATAAAGATATCCTTATCCGTCTTTTAAAAGTATTCATTTATTTATTCATTTTCTACCGCTTGGTCCCGTTAGGGGTCGTGGGTGACTGGAGCCTATCCCAGCAGCTTTGGGCCTGAGGCGGGGTACACCCTGGACAGTGGCCAGTTAGTCGCAGGGCTGACATGTAGAGACAGACAATAACAGACAATCATTCACTCTCACATTCATTCACTAGGGACACTTTTTTTTTTTTTAGAGTTGCCAATTAACCTATACATACATGTGTTTGGACGATGGGAGGAAGCCGGAGTACCCGGAGAGAACCCACAGTAACATGCAGACTCCTCACAGAAAGACCAGAGTCGGCCGAGAATGTTTGAACGGGTTTTGAACTCACAACCTTTTTGCTGTGAGGCAGAAGTGCTAACCACTCTGCCACGTGCACTTTTAAAAGTAAAAACACATAAACTGACAGAGAACTTTGTTGATATTATGTATAGTCTCTCTCTATATCCCATAATCACAAGCCCCACCAGACTCACCTCACACTGCTCCACCTTAATCAATAATAGTTTCAGTAATGTATTAAATCAGACCATGACAAGTGGGATATTAATAAATGATATTAGTGACCACCTACTAGTATTCTTATTACTGGAAATAACAATAATAATAACAATAATACAACAATAAAGCACATAAGAACAAGAACTGACGACACAATCAATGAATTAAAAAAAAACTACTTGGGATGGTGTCTTGGAAAACAGTGTAAATAGAGCAAATGAAAACTTTATGACACTCACAGCCCAATTACAACAGAAAAAATAAATCTGGTCCATGGATGACAAAGGGATTAGTTAATGCATGTAAAAATAAAAATGAAATAAAAAAGATTGTTTGTCAATGTAAGAATAAAAGATCCCCTGACTGGAATGGCCTTGACCAGACTTTAATTAAAAGTGTAATAACTAATGTTGCAAAGCGTTGAAGTCATATTTGTAGTTTATCGTTGTGTACAGGAGAATTCACAAACCAAATGAAAGTTGCAAAGGTTTTCCAATCCATAAAAGTGGAGACAGCCACCAGTTTATAAACTACAGACCTATCTTCATGTTGCCCCAACTTTCAAAATTCTCAAAAACTTTTCCTCGTGTCACAATGTTAGTTAGAAACCACAAATTGCTAATATTTGTTCCAAAATGTCTTAAAGCATCACTAAATGGGTAAATGTAGACATTACAGTACAAAATCAGAAAGCTCTCTCCATCTTATATTGTTCACTCATCCAACCGTATATTAATTATATTAATGCACTGAAGTCTGAGGAAATACCTTCAAGAGACATTTAGAGACATTTAGAGACTTTATACAGACATTAAACAGACATTATACAGACTCCCGAAAAAAGCCATCAGAATTGTACATAATGTGGGATTTACAGATCATACTAACACTGTTTTTGATGTAGGTTTCAAAACACTGATAATAAATACTAGGCAACATGAATCTGAGGCCACCTCCTCTTTTCAAAGAGAGTTTTTCCATTTTAACTAAAATGGCTTCCTTCACCCCTCTCTCAAACCATCTGTCTTCTCTGGACATTGCTGTCCTCAAAGGAATGTCCTTTCTCTTTGAGGTGTAGGTGGACTGGAATTAGAGACAAAATGTCTTCACCATGAAAACTAAGTCCAGATGCTTTTACTTTAACCTTTTCTTCAAGATGACCTGGTTGACAGAGAACCTTCACAGATATACATAAAATTTTATACAATTTTAAACTAAAATAAACTAAACTGTGTACACAGACTCTGTGTCTGTCTTTATTCAGCCTCTCTCTGTGTCCACAGACTCTGTGTCTGTCTTTATTCAGCCTCTCTCTGTGTCCACAGACTCTGTGAGAGGCTGCTCCATGGGCCCAGGCTGTGCTCAGGATCACTGGAGGTCCACTGGGACCAGTCCTGGACCTCAGTCTGTGAAGAGGACTTTGACCTGCAGGATGCAGAGGTGGTCTGCAGGGAGCTGGGCTGTGGGGCTCCTTCTCTCCTCCAGGGGGCGCTCTATGGAGAGGGCCGGGCTCCTCTGGGGCAGACGTTCCAGTGTGAGGGCCATGAGTCTGCTCTGATGAACTGTACCAGGTCCAGCTCAGGGAACACCTGCTCATCTGGAAAAGCTGTGGACCTCACCTGCTCAGGTAAAAGGGGCAGGGCTTTCATATCACTGTGTGCTTCACCCATTAACTTCTTGTTTTGTTTGTTTAGAGTGGTTTAGTCCAGGTCAAGTCCGGTTTTAGACCTGGTTTAGAACTGGATTAGTCCAGGTCAAGTCCAGTTTTAGACCTGGTTTAGACCTGGTTTAGTCCTGGTTTAGATCTTGTTTTGTCCTGGTTTACACCTGGTTTAGTCCAGGTATAGACCTGGTTTAGACCTGGTTTAGTCCCGGTTTAGTCCTGGTTTAGACCTGGTTTAGTCCTGGTTTAGACCTGGTTTAGACCTGGTTTAGACCTGGTTTAGAACTGGTTTAGACCTGGTTTAGTCCTGGTTTAGTCCTGGTTTAGACCTGGTTTAGTCCTGTGTAGACCTGGTTTAGTCCTGGTTTAGTCCTGGTTTAGACCTGGTTTAGTCCTGTGTAGACCTGGTTTAGACCTGGTTTAGACCTGGTTTAGAACTGGTTTAGACCTGGTTTAGTCCTGCTTTAGTCCTGCTTTAGACCTGGTTTAGTCCTGGTAGACCTGGTTTAGTCCTGGTTTAGACCTGGTTTAGACCTGGTTTAGAACTGGTTTAGTCCTGGTTTAGACCTGGTTTAGTCCTGTGTAGACCTGGTTTAGTCCTGGTTTAGACCTGGTTTAGTCCTGGTTTAGTCCTGGGTTAGACCTGGTTTAGTCCTGTTTTAGACCTGGTTTAGTCCTGGTTTAAACCTGGTTTAGTCCTGGTTTAAACCTGGTTTAGTCCTGGGTTAGACCTGGTTTAGACCTGGTTTAGTCCTGGTTTAGACCTGGTTTAGTCCAGGTTTAGTCCAGGTTTAGTCCTGGTTTTGACCTGGTTTAGTCCCGGTTTATTCCTGGTTTAATCCTGGTTTAGACCTGGTTTACACCTGGTTTAGTCATGGTTTAGTCCCGGTTTATTCCCGGTTTAGTCCTGGTTTAGACCTGGTTTACACCTGTTTTAGTCATGGTTCAGACCTGGTTTAGTCCTGGTTTAGTCCTGGTTTAGACCTGGTTTAGTCCTGGTTTAGACCTGGTTTAGACCAGGTTTAGTCCTGGTTTAGACCTGAATTAGTCCTGGTTTAGACCTGGTTTAGTCCTGCTTTAGACCTGGTTTAGTCCTGCTTTAGACCTGGTTTAGTCCTGGTTTAGTCCTGTTTAGACCTGGTTTAGTCCTGGTTTAGTCCTGGTTTAGTCCTGGGTTAGACCTGGTTTAGACAAGGTTTAGACCAGGTTTAGTCCAGGTTTAGTCCTGGTTTAGACCTGGTTTAGTCCTGGTTTATTCCTGGTTTAGTTCTGGTTTAGTCCTGGTTTAGACCTGGTTTAGTCCTGATTTAGCCTGGTTTAGTCCTGCTTTAGTCCTGGTTTAGACCTGGTTTAGACCTGGTTTAGACCTGGTTTAGACCTGGTTTAGTCCTGGTTTAGACCTGGTCCTGATTTAGTCCTGGGTTAGAATTTAGTTTAGACCTGGTTTATTCCAGGTTTAGTCCTGGTTTAGTCCTGGAGTTTAGACCTGGTTTAGTCCTGGAACTGGTTTAGTCTGGTTTAGACCTGGTTTAAACCTGGCATAGACCTGGTGTAGGTTTCCATTGAATGTAGCCCTAGCTTGACGCTTTGTCCACTCTCTTCTTCCGAATCCATTTTTAAAAAAATCCACAGAACCACTTGTATGAAAATGTAACTCTTTTACTCGATTAGCAACAAACCCATAATCACAAAAATAGTACAAAAATTATTAATTAACGAGAGAGAAGAAAGGTCAAAAAACTGTGAGGCTCCACTCTCTCCTTGCCAGACTCATTTTCCCCAAAAACAAAAACCTTTTTTCCTTCCCCTTACCCCTGTTCTCACGAGAGTCTTAAAGGTAAATGCGTTTAAAGGTAAAACGCCAAAAACAGTCCTATATTCCTCAAATATCACTAATGTATAGTAAATGCACTCTAAATTACACACATTTTAGATAATTACACAATTAACTCCTTGCATTACTGTAAATATTAACTGCATCAACCTAATGTAAATCCCTTTCAATTTCCTCCACGTAAAATGAATAAGGTAAAATACTATTTAACTATGTAAAAAACAAATAATGTATTAATTAAATAGGCTTCTACAATACCGGTCCCTAATTGTTATCAATGTCCTTGAAACAATTACTCAAAAATTAAATTAAAGAAGCCTACATGCTAACCAACAAACTATCAAAAAAAATCTTCTTGGTCTTCGCCCTGTCTGAAATAGGGTCTTTTCTTTGGAACAGTTTATACGTTGTCCTCAGATCCTTGAAGAAGACATAGCTTTGTTATCGGGCGACAAAGCTCATTGCTCTTAGGCTTGACTTTCACTTGACGAACGAAGCCTTTCTTGTCAGGAAAAATCTCCACAATTCTTCCAAGTGGCCATGAATTTCTGGGCGATGTATCATCCACAATCAGTACTACATCCCAAACACTGAAGTTTCTTCCAGGAGTAGACCATCGTTGACGCGTTCCTGAAGCTGCATAAGATATTCTTTACACCAGCGTTTCCAGAAAACATCCGCGAGGTACTGGATTTGCCTTCATCTGCGGTTAGCGTACTGGTCATCCTCGCTGAACACTCCTGGGGTAACTCAGGTTTGACCTTGAGCAGCAACAGGTGGTTGGGCGTTAAGGCCTCTAAATCATTGAGATCTGAAGATGCCTGGGTAATAGGCCTGCTGTTTATGATGGCCTCAGCTTCACAAAGCAAGGTGTGTAGACCTTCTTCATCCAAAAGTTGTTCCTTTACTGAGATGTTTAGAATTTTTCTCACAGAGCGGATCAGCCGCTCCCAGCTTCCTCCGTGGTGAGAACCAGCTGGTGGATTAAAGTGCCACTGAATTCCCTTCTCTTGCAAGTCCTTAGCTATCTTGCTGGTGTTCCATTCTTTTATTGATCTTTTTAACTCACTGTCAGCTGACCTGAAATTGGTTCCATTATCAGAGTACATCTCTTTGACTTGTCCTCTTTTTGCAATAAATCTTCTAATTGCATTGAGGCATGCATCAGTGTCAAGTGAAGATGCAACTTCTAGATGTATGGCTCGTATCTCTTAATTTGCCCTCTTCCTCTTTTCACCAGAAATGGACCAAAGTAGTCAACACCGACTCTTGTGAATGGAGGACTGTCCGGCAAGACCCTGCATCTGGGTAGATCAGCCATGAGTTGCTTGCCGACAGTTCCGTGTAGTTTCTTACAGCTGCTGCATCTGGACAAGAACTTTCTAATAGCACGATTTCTCTTTCTGCTTCAGTCAAATCTTCACAGGTTAGGTCTATTCCTTTGAAACCTTTCTTGAACTGATTAATTCTGTGCGAGTTTGGGTCCTTTCTATTTGCTTTCTGTTCCTTAAGCAAATCTTTAAATTTCAGAAACCAGGCCACAGCACGTTTTAGTTTTGTCCAGGACGAGTAATAGGTCATCAACTGTTCCGTAGCATTTTTGTGCTCTTGTGTCTGAATGATATGCACTTGAACTACCTTCTTAACTTCAGCGTCATCAATGTCCAGCATTCCAGGATCTGGATTTTTTGGCCACTGGTCTTGTGCGCAAAGCAGGAAACTTGGTCCTGAAAGCCAGCTTTCACTATTCAAAAACGCTTCAACGGTCTGTCCTCTCGAAACATGATCAGCAGGATTCAGATTGGTATTGATATCTCCACTGCGAAGTCTGAGAATGTTCCAGGATTATTGTAATCCTATTGGCAACGAAGGTCTTGAATCTTGTACCTTCGCTGTTCAAATATTTCAGCACAGATGTGCTATCTGTCCAAAAAATTGATTTGTCAAGTTCCAGTTCAAGCTCTTTCTTCAGAAGCTTGTCCATCTTGACGGCAACTGTTGCTGCAGTCAATTCCATTCTTGGTATGGTTGGAGACTTTAAGGGCGCAACCCTTGCCTTTGCCATAATCAGGGTGGATTGAGCTTCACCGCTTGCAGTGCGTAACAGTAGGTAACTTGTTGTTCCGTATGCATCTTCACTAGCGTCAGCGAAATGATGTAACTGTGCAAAGACTGGGGCACCAAACTGCTTTGACTTAACACATCTGTCAACTCCAAAACTCTCAAGCTGTTGCAAACCAGACATCCACTTTTCCAACTCTTAATGACGTTATCAGGCAGATCTTCATCCCAGCAATACTTCTGCCGGCATAAGTCTTGCAAGATTCTTTTGGCAGGTAGTATCACTGGAGCAAGAAAACCCAACGGATCAAAAATGGAACAGATGAGGGAAAGCAGGCCTCTCCTCGTGTATGGTCGAACTTTGAGGTTGATTTTGAACTTGAACTGATCCGTTTGGGCACACCAATGAACTCCCAATGCTCTCTCCATTGGCAAGTTATCTTTATACAAGTCCAAATCCTGAAAACCCTGGGCCCTTTCCCTTTCAGGAATGGAGTTGAGCAGTCTTCGACTGTTACTTGACCATTTCGTTAGTCGAAATCCACCTCTTGCCAACATGCTCCTTAAGTCAGCACAAAGGGTGATTGCTGTGTCTTCATCCGTAACTGACTTAAGACAATCGTCTACGTAAAAAAAAATTTGCACTGTTTTTACAGCATCTGGACCAAATTCATCCTCAAAATCTGTAGCACATTTCTGAAGTGCAAAGGTTGCAACACTTGGTGAAGATGTCGCACCGAAAATGTGGACCAACATCTTGTGTTCGACAAGTGCCTGCTCGAAGTTTCCTCGGGCACCAAAGAAACCTGAAGAAATCTGTGTCTTCATCGCTGACTCTGACTTGGTGGAACATAGCTTCTCGTCAGCCATGACCACCACAGTCTCTTGTCGGAACCTTAAGAGGACCCCACCAGCGAGCTTGTTAGGTCTGGTCCTTGCAGAAGCTGTTGGTTAATTGATGTTCCTTGAAAGCTCGCTCCACAATCAAAAACAACACGCAGTTTTTTCTTAACTGGATGTCTAACTCCGTGATGAGGCAGATACCATGTTCTTCCCTCGGTAGGCTGACATTCAACACTATTTAGCTTTACTGCATAGCCTTTCTGGAGTAGGTCATCCATAAATGCAACATATTCTGCATGAAACTTAACGTCTCTTGAGAATCTTTTCCGTAAGTTTAACGCACGTTGCTCTGCGACTGATCTGTTGTTTGGCATGCACAATGACTTATTCTTCACTGGCAGGCAAACACTGTAATGACCATCCACAAGTTTTGAGGACCTAGACACCATGTCAATGAACTGGTGATCATCTTTGGACATTTCAATGCTTTCGTTTTGTCCAGCATCAGGAAAGTCATGCCTGAACTGCAGTTGCCAGAGCTCTTCTAGCTTGGCTACTGAGATACGATTGGTAGTGAATCCTGTCAATGTGTTTGTCTCCCTCATATCACTTCCACCTCTGAGTGGTCCATTTACTGTCCAGCCTAATATTGTTCTCACCGCGTATGGGCCGTCACCCATACTTCTAACCACCTGTAGTGGCTCCATCGCCTTGGGAACATTTGCTCCTATGAGTAATCCAACCTCTGCTTGGATAGTGGGGAGTTTCACCTCCTTTAAATGAGGGCGAACTGTCAACATCCTCTTGACGAGGAATATTGTCTTTGGTTACAGGGATGTTTTTTTGTGAAAAGACCTCTGAAAGTGTAATAAAATGATTGCCATCTAAGCTACTGATTTCCATCCCATTCACAATACAAGTGTTAACGATAGCTTCATTCCCATTGTTTGCAACAAGATGCTTGTATTGCGTCCGTTCATATTCAGTTGGCTTATTAGTGATTTCGTAGCGAAAGTAGCTGAGCTACCTGGATCCAAAAATGCGTACTATCTTGGTTGCCTTTTGGACTTTGACACGCACAGGGACGATCGAAAGAGCACAGTTTTTCTTACTGGCCCCGTGAAAGCAAACTTTTCCTTCATGTGTACAAGGGCACTTGAGACAGATTGTTGCTCACAACGCTTGCTTGCGTCTTCTTCTTTCACGCCTTTAGTGTTCATGTGCAGCAGTGTGGGATGCAATCGAGAACATTCTTGACATTGAGTTTTCTCTTTACAGCTGCTACTCATGTGACCATGTTTCAAACATGCAAAACACAAACCTTTGCTTCGCAGGTAATCAATCTTTTCTTTGTGCGATTTGCTCTTGAGTTTTCTGCAGACTTTGAGACTGTGTTGCTCTCCCTTGCAATAAACACAAGGCTTGCTGTTTGCATCCACTGTGACATGTTGTGTTATTAGCGCTGATTGTTTGTCATTTTCAGCTTGGGAGGAAACAATGGCTCCTGTGAATACTCTCTTTGGTTTGAGTGTCTCTGAGTATTTTAGGTTTGATTTTTTGTTGTACTGGTTGCTTTGGTCTGATGGTGGTTTCTTGTATGTTCCCATAGAGTGGGTGTAGTAAGTATTTAACTTGCTTGTTGACAAATTCGACAAAATTCTTGAATTTCACCCTTTTTCTTGTTTTTTCTTGTAGGTTGCATGCAGACTTTCTCCAAGATTCTTTGAGTTTGTATGGCAGCTTGTTTGCCAGTGCCTTTATGTTAGCTGTGTTGTCCAAGTCTTCCATGTAGCTTATATCACTCATTGCGTTGCAGCAGCCTGTGAGGAACAATGCAAAGGACTGCAGTGCAGCGCCATCTTCTGGCCTAATTGTCTGCCAATCCAAAGCCTCCTTATGTAGGCTTCTGCAATCTTGTAGTCATCACCATAAAACTCCTTCAGCATTTCTTTTGCTTTTGTATAACCGCTGAAGGTTCCATGTGAATACAGCTTTTACCAACTCATGTGGTTGTCCACTTGTATACTGCAACAAAACTGTAGGCGATCACGACGGTCACCTGTGCGATCTTCAACTCCATGCTCAATAGATCTGATAAAGGATTTATACTCACGCATCACCCTTGAATGTTGGAATGGTGAGCTCATGGAGTAATGTGGCCTTGTGATTCTTCACAAGGTACTCAGTGACATCAACTTGCTGAGAGATAGCCTTGCATAAACTATCAAGCACTGGTCCATCATTGAGGTCCATGTTCGATGCAGGCAGGGCTCTCTGGCCTTGCTAGCTGAACCTTGTTTTCAAGGTTAGATGTAGACGGGGTGTGCTGTGTCGGTAATTTGTAGGTGGTGTTCACCTTTGTTTCAGCGATCTGTTCATCAGCTTCAATACTGCTCTCAACTGTTTGGATGCATTCATATTTTTGCAAAACTTCCATTTATGCGTCTGACTCTGCAAGAGCAGTCTGCATTGCATGCATCTCCTTTCTAGCCTTTATTGCAGCCTCTATTCTTTTTTTTTCAGCCTCAAACTCCGCCTCTCGCCGCTTTTCTTCTGCTTGCAGCTGAGCTTCCTTGCATCTTTTTTCTGCATGCCAATCTGCTTCTTCCCTTTCTATGGCTAACTTCTCTTTTAAAGCTGCAGCCTTTGCCTTTAATGAAGCACGCTCCATTTCTGCCTTTATTCTGACTGAAGATGATGATGGCACTTCCACATTGTGATCCATATCTGCTTGAGCATTTCGTGATGGATTTGGATGATGTAGACCTACTATCAGTGGGCATTACGTGTTTATCACACTCTTCAGCCTGTTCAGAGCGTTTCAGTACATCTTTCATCCATTCCTCACATTTCCAAAAAAAATCATTTATTGTCTTGTTTTTAAGATCAAACCATCAAATTCTTTTGATCATCCAGAAATTCTTCTTCAGACATAAATCTTCTCAAACCAGAATTTGAGTTGGAAAATTCTTGCTGCAAACCGCTGAAATACACACGCAATTTATTTTTAACTGTGTCTGCATTTGCATCATCTTCCATTAATTGTTCAATATGCTTTATCATGCTCGTTGTTCATCCATAACAAACGAATGTTTCCACACTTAATTAGTGCAAAATGCCAAAACCGTAGAGTCAGCTTAACACACGTACTTGTGTTATCCTTCGTCGTTCATGAAAAGCCCTTTTTTTTTTTTTACTGCCGTACATCACCCGCACTCCGCGTGATTCAATATACGATCCCCCCGCCGAGAAAGGATCTACGACAGACTTACTGATTCACCGTTAAAGTTTCCTCCTTCCGTCCTTTGTCTCGAGTCAGGCCGTTCCCCAGTCCAATAATCCGTGCAGAGCAAGTTTTTGACTATTATAAAATGGTAGACCTGGTTTGAATCCATTAGATGTAGCCCTAGTCCTGGTTTAGATGGTTTAGTCCTGGTTTAGACCTGGTTTAAACATAAAAAACTATATTCCTCAAATATCACTAATGTATAGTAAATGCACTCTAAATTACACACACATTTTAGATAATTACACAATTAACTCCTTGCATTACTGTAAATATTAACTGCATCAACCTAATGTAAATCCTTTCAATTTCCTCCACATAAAATGAATAAGGTAAAATATTATTTAACTATGTAAAAAACAAATAATGTATTAATTGCATTTAGGCTTCTACACCTGGTTTAGACCTGGTTTAGTCCTGGTTTAGTCCAGGTTTAGTCCTGGTTTAGTCCTGGTTTAGTCTTGGTTTAGTCCTGGTTTAGACCTGGTTTAGTCCTGGTTTAGTCCTGCTTTAGTCCTGGTTTAGTCCTGGGTTAGACCTGGTTTATTCGGTTTATTCCTGGTTTAGTCCTGCTTTAGTCCTGGGTTAGACCTGGTTTAGTCCAGGTTTAGTCCTGGTTTACATTTACATTTACATTTATTCATTTAGCAGACGCTTTTATCCAAAGCGACTTTATATTTAGACCTGGTTTAGACCTGGTTTAGACCTGGTTTAGACCTGGTTTAGACCTGGTTTACACCTGGTTTTAGTACCTGGTTTAGACCTGGTTTAGACATGGTTTAGACCTGGTTTAGACCCTGGTTTAGACCTGGTTTAGACCTGGTTTAGACCTGGTTTAGTCCTGGTTTAGACCTGGTTTAGTCCTGGTTTAAGTCCTGGTTTAGTCCTGGTTTAGTCCTGGTTTACTCCTGGTTTAGTCCTGGTTTAGAACTGATTAAGACCTGGTTTAGTCCTGGTTTAGTCCTGCTTTAGTCCTTCTTTAGACCTGGTTTAGTCCTGCTTTTGACCTGGTTTAGTCCTGGTTTAGTCCTGTTTAGACCTGGTTTAGTCCTGGTTTAGTCCTGGTTTAGTCCTGGATTAGAACTGGTTTAGACCTGGTTTGGACCTTGTTTAGTCCTGGTTTAGACCTGGTTTAGTCCTGGTTTAGTCCTGGGTTACACCTGGTTTAGTCCTGGTTTAGTCCTGGATTAGACCTGGTTTTGGACCTTGGTTTAGTCCTGCTTTAGACCTGGTTTAGTCCTGGTTTAGTCCTGGTTTAGACCTGGTTTAGACCTGGTTTATTCCCTGGTTCATAGTCCTGGTTTATTATTTAGTCCTGGTTTAGACCTGGTTTAGTCCTGGTTTAGAACTGGTTTAGACCTGTTTTAGACCTGGTTTAGACCTGGTGTTAGTCCTGGTTTGGTCCTGGTTTAGACTTGGTTTAGTCCTGGTTTAGACCTGGTTTAGACCTGGTTTAGTCCTAGTTTAGACCTGGTTTAGTCCAGCTTTAGTCCTGGTTTAGTCTGGTTTAGACCTGGTTTAGACCTGGTTTAGTCCTGGTTTAGTCCTGGTTTAAACCTGGTTTAGACCTGGTTTAGAACTGGTTTAGACCTGGTTTAGTCCTGGTGTAGAACTGGTTTAGACCTGGTTTAGAACTGGTTTAGACCTGGTTTAGACCTGGTTTACACCTGGTTTACACCTGGTTTACACCTGGTTTAGACCTGGTTTAGACCTGGTTTAGACCTGGTTTTGACTGGTTTAGTCCTGGTTTAGACCTGGTTTAGACCTGGTTTAGACCTGGTTTAGTCCTGGTTTAGTCCTGGTTTAGTCCTGGTTTAGTCCTGGTTTACACCTGGTTTACTCCTGGTTTAGTCCTGGTTTAGAACTGATTAAGACCTGGTTTAGTCCTGGTTTAGTCCTGCTTTAGTCCTTCTTTAGACCTGGTTTAGTCCTGCTTTTGACCTGGTTTAGTCCTGGTTTAGTCCTGTTTAGACCTGGTTTAGTCCTGGTTTAGTCCTGGTTTAGAACTGGTTTAGACCTGGTTTGGACCTGGTTTAGACCTGGTTTAGTCCTGGTTACACCTGGTTTAGTCCTGGTTTAGTCCTGGGTTACACCTGGTTTAGTCCTGGATTAGACCTGGTTTGGACCTTGTTTAGTCCTGCTTTAGACCTGGTTTAGTCCTGGTTTAGTCCTGGTTTAGACCTGGTTTAGACCTGGTTTATTCCCGGTTCATTCCTATTTATTATTTAGTCCTGGTTTAGACCTGGTTTAGTCCTGGTTTAGAACTGGTTTAGACCTGTTTTAGACCTGTTTTAGACCTGGTGTTAAGTCCTGGTTTGGTCCTGGTTTAGACCTGGTTTAGTCCTGGTTTAGACCTGGTTTAGACCTAGTTTAGTCCTAGTTTAGACCTGGTTTAGTCCAGCTTTAGACCTGGTTTTCCTTTTTAGACCTGGTTTAGACCTGATTTAGTCCTGGTTTAGTCCTGGTTTAGACCTGGTTTAAACCTGGCATAGACCTGGTTTAGAACTGATTTAGACCTGGTTTAGTCCTGGTGTAGAACTGATTTAGACCTGGTTTAGTCCTGGTTTAGTCCTGCTTTAGCCCTGCTTTAGTCCTTCTTTAGACCTGGTTTAGTCCTTTTTAGACCTGGTTTAGTCCTGGTTTAGAACTGATTTAGACCTGGTTTAGTCCTGGTTTAGTCCTGCTTTAGACCTGGTTTAGTCCTTCTTTTTAGACCTGGTTTTTAGACCCGGTTTAGACCTGGTTTAGACCTGGTTTAGTCCTGGTTTAGACCTGGTTTAAACCTGGCATAGACCTGGTTTAGAACTGATTTAGACCTGGTTTAGTCCTGGTTTAGACCTGGTTTAGTCCTGGTTTTTGACCTGGTTTAGTCCTGATTTAGTCCTGGGTTAGACCTGGTTTAGTCCATGTTTAGTCTAGGTTTAGACCTGGTTTAGACCAGGTTTAATCCAGGTTTAGTCCTGGTTTAGACCTGGTTTAGAACTGGTTTAGAACTGGTTTAGACCTGGTTTAGACCTGGTTTAGACCTGGTTTAGTCCTGGTTTAGACCTGTTTTAGTCCTGGTTTAGACCTGGTTTAGACATGGTTTAGACCTGGTTTAGTCCTGGTTTTTGACCTGGTTTAGTCCTGATTTAGTCCTGGGTTAGACCTGGTTTAGTCCATGTTTAGTCCAGGTTTAGACCTGGTTTAGACCAGGTTTAATCCAGGTTTAGTCCTGGTTTAGACCTGGTTTAGAACTGGTTTAGAACTGGTTTAGACCTGGTTTAGTCCTGGTTTTTGACCTGGTTTAGTCCTGATTTAGTCCTGGGTTAGACCTGGTTTAGTCCAGGTTTAGTCCAGGTTTAGACCTGGTTTAGACCAGGTTTAATCCAGGTTTAGATCCTGGTTTAGTCCTGGTTTAGACCTGGTTTAGTCCCTGTTTAGTCCTGGTTTAGTCCTGGTTTAGTCCTGGTTTAGTACTGGATTTAGACCTGGTTTAGACCTGGTTTAGTCCTTCTTTAGACCTGGTTTAGTCCTGGCTTTAGACCTGGTTTAGACTTGGTTTAGACCTGGTTTAGATCCTGGTTTAGACCTGGTTTAAACCTGGCATAGACCTGGTTTAGAACTGGTTTAGACCTGGTTTAGTCCTGGTTTAGTCCTGGTTTAGACCTGGTTTAGACCTGGTTTAGACCTGGTTTACACCTGGTTTAGACCTGGTTTAGACCTGGTTTAGACATGGTTTAGACCTGGTTTAGTCCTGGTTTAGACCTGGTTTAGACCTGGTTTAGACCTGGTTTAGTCCTGTTTTAGTCCTGGTTTAGTCCTGGTTTACACCTGGTTTACTCCTGGTTTAGTCCTGGTTTAGAACTGATTAAGACCTGGTTTAGTCCTGGTTTAGTCCTGCTTTAGTCCTTCTTTAGACCTGGTTTAGTCCTGCTTTTGACCTGGTTTAGTCCTGGTTTAGTCCTGTTTAGACCTGCTTTAGTCCTGGTTTAGTCCTGGTTTAGAACTGGTTTAGACCTGGTTTGGACCTGGTTTGGACCTTGTTTAGTCCTGGTTTAGACCTGGTTTAGTCCTGGTTACACCTGGTTTAGTCCTGGGTTACACCTGGTTTAGTCCTGGATTAGACCTGGTTTGGACCTGGTTTTGTTTAGTCCTGCTTTAGACCTGGTTTAGTCCTGGTTTATTCCTGGTTTAGACCTGGTTTAGACCTGGTTTATTCCCGGTTCATTCCTATTTATTATTTAGTCCTGGTTTAGACCTGGTTTAGTCCTGGTTTAGAACTGGTTTAGACCTGGTTTAGACCTGGTTTAGACCTGGTTTAAGTCCTGGTTTAGTCCTGGTTTAGACCTGGTTTAATCCTGGTTTAGTCCTGGTTTAGACCTGGTTTAGTCCTAGTTTAGACCTGGTTTAGTCCTGATTTAGACCTGGTTTAGACCTGGTTTAGACCTGGTTTAGTCCTGGTTTAGACCTGGTTTAGTCCTGGTTTTAGACCTGGTTTAGACCTGGTTTAGACCTGGTTTAGTCCTGGTTTAGAACTGGTTTAGACCTGGTTTAGTCCTGGTTTAGTCCTGCTTTAGCCCTGCTTTAGTCCTTCTTTAGACCTGGTTTAGTCCTTTTTAGACCTGGTTTAGAACTGGTTTAGTCCTGGTTTTTGACCTGGTTTAGTCCTGATTTAGTCCTGGGTTAGACCTGGTTTAGTCCATGTTTAGTCTAGGTTTAGACCCGGTTTAGACCAGGTTTAATCCAGGTTTAGTCCTGGTTTAGACCTGGTTTAGAACTGGTTTAGAACTGGTTTAGACCTGGTTTAGACCTGGTTTAGTCCTCGTTTAGACCTGTTTTAGTCCTGGTTTAGACCTGGTTTAGACATGGTTTAGACCTGGTTTAGTCCTGGTTTTTGACCTGGTTTAGTCCTGATTTAGTCCTGGGTTTAGACCTGGTTTAGTCCTGGTTTAGTCCTGGTTTAGTCCTGGTTTAGACCTAGGTTTAATCCAGGTTTAGTCCTGGTTTAGACCTGGTTTAGAACTGGTTTAGACCTGGTTTAGACCTGGTTTAGTCCTGGTTTGACCTGGTTTAGTCCTGATTTAGTCCTGGGTTAGACCTGGTTTAGTCCAGGTTTAGTCCAGGTTTAGACCTGGTTTAGACCGGTTTAATCCAGGTTTAGTCCTGGTTTAGTCCTGGTTTAGACCTGGTTTAGTCCCGGTTTAGTTCTGGTTTAGTCCCGGTTTAGTCCTGGTTTAGTACTGATTTAGACCTGGTTTAGACCTGGTTTAGTCCTTCTTTAGACCTGGTTTAGTCCTGCTTTAGACCTGGTTTAGACTTGATTTTGACCTGGTTTAGTCCTGATTTAGTCCTGGTTTAGTCCTGGTTTAGACCTGGTTTAGACCTGGTTTAGAACTGGTTTAGACCTGGTTTAGACCTGGTTTAGTCCTGCTTTAGACCTGGTTTAGACCTGGTTTAGACCTGGTTTAGAACTGGTTTAGACCTGGTTTAGACCTGGTTTAGTCCTTCTTTAGACCTGGTTTAGTCCTGGTTTAGACCTGGTTTAGAACTGGTTTAGACCTGGTTTAGTCCTGGTTTAGACCTGGTTAAGACCTGGTTTAGTCCTGGTTTAGTCCTGGTTTAGACCTGGTTTAGTCCTGGTTTAGTCCTGGTTTAGTCCTGGTTTAGACCCGGTTTAGTCCAGGTTTAGACCTGGTTTAGACCAGGTTTAATCCAGGTTTAGTCCTGGTTTAGTCCTGGTTTAGACCTGGTTTAGTCCTGGTTTAGTCCTGGTTTAGTCCCGGTTTAGTCCTGGTTTAGTCCTGGTTTAGTACTGATTTAGACCTGGTTTAGACCTGGTTTAGTCCTTCTTTAGACCTGGTTTAGTCCTGCTTTAGACCTGATTTTGACCTGGTTTAGTCCTGGTTTAGACCTGGTTTAGACCTGGTTTAGACCTGGTTTAGAACTGGTTTAGACCTGCTTTAGACCTGCTTTAGACCTGCTTTAGACCTGGTTTAGAACTGGTTTAGAACTGGTTTAGACCTGGTTTAGACCTGGTTTAGACCTTCTTTAGACCTGGTTTAGTCCTGGTTTAGACCTGGTTTAGAACTGGTTTAGACCTGGTTTAGTCCTGGTTTAGACCTGGTTAAGACCTGGTTTAGTCCTGGTTTAGTCCTGGTTTAGACCTGGTTTAGTCCTGGTTTAGTCCTGGTTTAGACCTGGTTTAGTCCTGGTTTAGACCTGCTTTAGTCCTGCTTTAGTCCTGCTTTAGTCCTGCTTTAGACCTGGTTAAGTCCTGGTTAAGTCCTGGTTTAGTCCTGGTTTAGTCCTGTTTAGACCTGGTTTAGTTTTGGTTTAGTCCTGGTTTACTCCTGCTTTAGTCCTTCTTTAGACCTGGTTTAGTCCTTCTTTAGACCTGGTTAAGTCCTGGTTTAGTCCTGCTTTAGTCCTGCTTTAGTCCTGCTTTAGTCCTTCTTTAGACCTGGTCAAGTCCTGGTTTAGTCCTGGTTTAGTCCTGGTTTAGTCCTGTTTAGACCTGGTTTAGACCTGGTTTAGTCCTGGTTTAGTCCTGTTTAGACCTGGTTTAGTCCTGGTTTAGTCCTGGTTTAGTCCTGTTTAGACCTGGTTTAGACCTGGTTTAGTCCTGGTTTAGTCCTGTTTAGACCTGGTCAAGTCCTGGTTTAGTCCTGGTTTAGACCTGGTTTAGTCCTGGTTTAGACCTGGTTTAGTCCTGGATAGGACTTGGTTTAGACCTGGTTTAGAGAGCGAGAAAGAGAGAGAGAGAACGAGAGAGAACGAGAGAGAAAGAGAGACTTTGACTTTTAGGTCTTTAATGATTCAATAAAATTTGTAAGAGACCTTTTTAAAAATAATTCTCACATACATATTTTTCACATACATATATTCATAGAGGAAAAAAATTTTAATCCCTTCCTTTCCTCTTAAATATAAAATTGCAAGCAATCATCAACATCAACATCACACAAACAAACAGTGTTTTACCGCCCATTTACCTTTAAACATCTTCATTTCATTGACCAGTTTGTAATACGTAAACTCGATTTTAATTCGAGATTTTAACAACCCTTTTAAAATCGACACAACATCAGTTGACCCAGAATCAATCAAAGCATTCTTTCTTGATAGCCATATAGCCAATTTTGCCTGACCAAAAGAAAATTAATCAGAACATGTACTTCCCTCCTATACTTTGGTCCATATATGAAAAATGCTGGAGTAAATACTTCCCCTAATGTATGAACCCACTCTTCTAAAATACAAAACAAAGGTTGAAGCCTTTCACAATTTAAAAACAAATGATAAACAGTTTCCTGCTCTCTACAAAAAGGACAGCCTACTTCTACCTCTGGATCAAGGTGTGCTCGGTGTCTGTTTGTAGCTATAATCCCATGTACTATTCTCCACTGAAGGTCCCAGACCTCTTCTCAATGGGTGGTTTGTACATGGACCTCCAGCAACCTTTAGGGAGGCACCTGGCCCCAGAACCTCCAGCCATTTGGACTCCTGACACTCTTCAGTGTGTTAAGATGCCACACTTTCACACACATAATGTACATCGCTTTCTTATCAGCATCACCAAAGCAGGCCATTTGAGGTGTCTTAAATGTCAATAAGCAGCCTTCCTTTTCTTGCCATTCAGTGTCAGTCAGTGATGAGAAAAACAACTCTGGAAAGGCACAATTGTCTGCTTCTTCATCAGAAGTTTCCATTGCCAATCTGAAATCCTTAGGCAGAGACTCTAAAATCCGAGTCAACATGTTTTGTGCCATCCTTACTGATTTAATTCCCAGTTTCAGAGCTAGATTTTCAGGGCTAATCCAAGTCTCTTTGTCTTTTAAGTGACCAATCTTTGTCATGTTTGCAGCCCACATAGCTTTTCTGAAAGTGTCCGATTTAAACACATCAGAGTCCAAAGCAAAATTGAAAAGAGTGGTTCCTCTTTCAGCCATAAAATGTTTGTGCTATCTGGGTTCCGTGACAATTTAAAAAGTGACCATGACTTTAACACTGATCTATAAAAGTGACTCAGTCCACTTAAATCCAGTCTGTTAATGTCCATCAAGAACAAGTGGCGGTCCAAACCCATTTTTCCAGCTCTTCTTAGGAGTGCACAAGCTACTTCAGCCCAGCACACATCCACTCCATAGAGCAGTCTTTTCACCGTCTGCATTCTGAAGGTCCTGAGTCTCGCTCTGATGTCAATCAACCCCTGGCCTCCTTCTTGTCTAGGTAGATACAGCACCGCTGCCTTTAACCAGTGCTGTCCCGACCAGAAAAATCCACTAGTCGCTTTTGTATTCCTCGCACTAGATCCTCAGGAGGCTCAAGTATTGTCATTCGGTGCCAAAGTGAAGAAGCAACCAAGTTGTTACATACCAGAACCCTCCCTCTATAGGACAACTGGGGGAGCAACCAATTCCAGCGAGACAACCTTGCACACACTTTCTCCAAAAGGCCTTCCCAATTTTTCTTCTTAAACTCTTCTGTCCCTAAAACACACCTAAATACTTTAACCCTGCTCTTCCCCATTGCAACCCACCAGGAAGCATCGGACCTTTAATAAACCTGCC